>JAODAL010048645.1:0-28825 GCA_025379985.1 Phyllomedusa bahiana | reverse complement strand
TAACCCGATACGACTATCGAAACGTACGAAGTCAACATAACCCATCACTACTTTCTTCACAAAACAGGAAAATAACAGAAAAGCCCTTTCCCTTTCGGGAATACAAATGCACATGTACCACCAACCCCCCTTTCAGGCCTACACAACCTTACAGCTCGTATCCACACTTCCGATTGCAGGTTCAAAGACACCTCCTACTTCCTGCCCCATTTCTTTTTTTTTTGCCGGGTAAGCCCTTTTGGGGCGGGAGTATAGAGCGTCCCCCCCCCAAAACTTTTGGGGCCGCTCCAAAAAAAAAAAACCCCGACCCGGACCCACCAAAAACTGCTCAGCGCTGGCATCAATTTAAAGTTTTTTTTTTTTTTATCCCCGGGGCCAGCCACCTGTGATAAATACCTCCCGTCTACGACGGTCCCTCTGACCCTTCTACAATGCCGTAAAGTGCTTAACTCCATTGAAATTCTCTCTTATAGTGGCCAGTTTAATATAAACAATCAATCTTTTACAACTTGTACACACTTTTTTGTAAAGAAACCCTTTTGGGGTTGGGGTATAAAACATCCTCTTGGATCAATCCATATAACTAAAGGGAAGAAAAAGTCTTTAAAACTAATTTTGAGTCAAAAATAATAAAAAAAAAGGGGATTTTACAAAACAACAAAAGTCCCTCAAAAAATACCCAAAAAAAGATAGAGAAAAAAAAACAGGGACCAAACGACTATAAACCTAATCCCTATTAATCAATGAAACCACCCTAACAAACCGGGGTGGCCCCTGATGAGGGCGTTCCGCAAAAACCTTACCCTATGAAAAACCCTAATATCCCTAGGTCCCGCCCCCAACATGTTTCGACCGGCCCAAGACATAAAACGCACCAATCACATCGGGGGGATTGGGGGAAAAAGGCTGCCCAAGGTTAAAAAAAATACAGATGGCAACCTTTAAAATTAGGCTCAAAAGACAACACAACCCAAAAAGGCATGTTACCTTAAAAACTGGTATTTTTTTCCAAACATCCCAAAACAGAGGAAACATAAAATAATTAAAGGGGGGTTTTGGCCACATGTAATGGACGGGGGGATCCTCCAAAAGGGGTATTTTAACACTTTTCTAAATATGGGATTACAAAAATTCAGTCTGAAAGCTAAAGCTGCCTTACCTCCCTAGTTATTTTAAAAGCTTCTATTAGATAAACCTACGAGCTGCTTGCCAGATACACTTCTTATCTGAAGGGGGACTGAAGAAGCTTCATGGCCCGGGTTAAAATATGTTTCTTTTGATACAGAATCACTATTTAGTGTGATTATGAGTAGATCCCGCTTTATCTGATGACAGAGAACATAAGAACTTTAAAACGGGTTGGAGAAAAGGGTTGTCTTTTTAACAGAACCACTTTTTATTTGAGTGAACTTTTCACACGACCCTTATCACGGCTCGTGCTCTGGTGGTCCTCCCTCTTGTTTGTTTACATTTCTTCTTACAAAAGGCACCCCCTGGAAAAACCCCCTTTAAAAGGGGGGATTTTAAATTTAGCCTTTCCGCACTTCAATAAAAGAGGTTTTTAATAGAAGGTTTCAGCAGCAATATATAATAAGCCCGGGTAAAAAAAAAATTTTCTTTAATATCTTCTTTTTAAAAAAAAATTCCAAAAGACATTCAACCGTGAAATACAGAACATAAGAAAGAACATAAAAAACTTATACCAATTCTTAGTTGGGGCAGCCCCTGCCATTTTCTAGCCCAAAAGGGGTCCCCCCACGTGTGAGCAGAGAAAACCGACAGGCAAGACCCCCCCCCCTGTGAAAGTTTCGGGGTAGCTTCTCCCCTTCCTCAACAACAGAAAAAAAGTAACGTTTTCCTTAATAAAGCTTCAAACATGGCCAAAATTTATTCTTTGCTTAATGCAGCAAGCATTCAATAATCCCCTCTGGACCTCCCCCCGAGGAGGTATCACAGCGGGGCTTTAAAGAAAAGGGGGCCAATTTACACAGCCCACGCTGTGATACCCGCACTCAGGTAGACGGTCCAGCGGGGGATTCATCTAATGCTTGCTGATAAACCCTTTTTAAACCCCTACCCTTATTGAAGGCGGGGAAAAGCAGCTAATTAAATACCCCTTAAGCATTTTTTCCCCTGCTTTTTGGGATGTTTGGCACTAAAATCCCAGTTATATAAGGTAACATGCCTTTTCGGGTTTGTTGCTTTTAGCTTAATTATAAAGGTTTTTGCCACTTATTTTTTTTAAAACCCTTATTTTTATGTTTTGGGGCCGGGTCGAAACTGTTGGGGGGGCCCAAGGGAAAATTAGGGTTTGCATGGGGTAAGGTTCCTGACGGAACGCCCTCATCGGGACGACCCCCCTTTTTTTAGGTTTGGTTTCATTGATTAATTGGGCATAATAGGCTCTATGGTCGTTGGTCCCTGTTTTTTCTGTCTCTATCTTTTTTTGGCTATTTTTGAGAGACATTTTTGTTGTTTAATCCCCTTTCTTTTTTTTTATTATTATATTTTACTAAAAGTTATGTTTTAAAGACTCTACCCCCCTTCAGTGTTTATGGTTTTTTGGGCAAAGTTTTTGTGTACATTTGACTTTTAATAAAAAACTTTAAAGATTCTTGTCGCAGTTTTTGGGCCCAAAAAAAATTTTAACCACCCCCGGCTTTCAAAAGGGATCTCAGGGGGTTGGTCCTAATCATATTATCTCTCACCTGGGTCAACTTCAAACCTCTCACTGTCCAAACGCCTCCAAAATGCAGAGAAAAAATAAAAAAAGCCCCAACCTTTCAAACCCTAGTGCTTGAATAACACCGTGGAGATGGGGGTGCGGGAAACCCCAACAGGGAGTTATCTACTTCCCTTTTAAATTTTTTAAAAGCAATTTTCCCAAAATACAACATATTCCACAACAAAAACATTTTTAAAAAAAACACTGGGACCTGGTCCCGGATGGCTGGGCACATATCATATGCACACAGTCCAAATACCAGGGGCACACCACGAAAAAAGGGGGCAAAAAACACAGGGGAAACTCCAAAGGACATTTATGCTATCTACAATAAAAAAAAAATTTTTGGATTTTTATTTTCCTTTTTTTTGGCCCAAAAAAAAATTTTAAAGCCACCCCCGGGGGCTTTCAACGGATCTCATTTTGTGGCCAAATTTAATTATCTCTCCCTGGTCAACTTCAACCTCTCACTGTGAAAAACGTCCTCCAAAATCAGAGAAAAAAAAAAAAAAAAAGCCCCAAACCCTTTTCAAAGCCAGGAAAAATTTATAAAAACCTAGGAAAGGGGGGTGCAGAAACCAACTTGACAGTATTCATACGTTAACCTGTGGGCGTTCATTTAGATCAACCCCTACAGTCGTTATTTGCGACTGAACCCCTTGGCCCCTCCACTCTTTGTTCATTGCTCCACACCTGCAACGTTCGGGGGCTGACATGCATAAAGGGGTGGCGGGGAAATTGACCTTCTGTCCATAGGGCCCCCCACACATCGCTATTCATACTCTAGTGTTTTTTAATCCCTGAATAAATACCCTGACAAGGGGGGACCCTGTACAGAAATTTCCTCCAAAAAGGCCCTAAAATGCCCATAACTGCAACTTCCAAAGATCTTTCCCAAAAGTTTGGGATCAACTCATGAGGGAAAATTTTTGAAAACAAAAAGAGAATAAAGAATCAAAATTTATCAACTTCAAAAAACAAATTTGTTTATTTTTGCACAATAGGGGCCCCCTATAATTTCCCATACCAAAGGGATTGCATTTTGGCCCCAAAACCTGTCACAAAGTTTTTTGATTTTTTTAAACAAATCTTTTAAATATGTTTGAGGCTTTCGCTTCGTCTGGGTAAGCGCTATTTAAAGACATATAAAGACCCACCCCTTCAGGAGCACAGCAAACTGCCGCATATCAAAATTTTAACCAACAGGGAATCGCATTCCCTTTGGAAAATAAAATACTCAATGCATGTGAAGTCCGACATTTCATGATCTGTAGGGGCGGGACAGAAGTCCTCAAGGCACATAAACGTGAGCTCCAGACTCAACTCCCAAAAACTAGGGGACATGCCGCTGCACTGGCCCTAAAACAAGAACATCTCTGCACTCCCAGGCACAGAAAAAAATCTTCCACCTTAAAAATTTGGAATTCAAATACTTTTGGTGCCCCGAACCGGGCCAACCAAGCTTACGTGGGGGGGCCTCTTGCTTTTATACTGCTGTGCATAGAGGCCTTGAGAGAGCTTTTTGCACCCTGATCGCACCTCTTACACCAATGCGAGTTTCTGGAGGACTCAGGGAGATTCTCCCAACAGGGGAGGACAGCGATAAATCTATTTAGTAAAGCAAACCCCAAGCGGGGGACAACTTTTGTTGGGAAGCCCCCGGCAAAAAAAGGGGCTTCTGTGGCCGGGGAGTTAACCCATTATACAAAGCATTACTTCACTCTCAAAGACTGCATCACCTGCTTGTAATAAATACATAACAAAACCAACAGTACTCCTCCACAATCAAATAGGAAATAGAACACAGGGCCCCCCCTTGATTACACTTTTCTGCATTCCTCTATACCCACAAGCCCCAAAAACCATGGCAATCCCAGGGTGGAAAAAAAAATTTATGAAACCCTGGCCCCAAAACCCAAGCATGACTGACCCCCCTGGGAACCTCATGATAACTATCTCGTAAAATAGTCAGATATCCGCAGCTCAAACCCTGGGTCCCCTCCTGAGTCACAAATAGGGAAAATAACTTCTATCATATTTCTCCTCCCAAAAATGTTTATGTACTTTTTTGAAACAATCCCCAAAAGAGGACTTTAAACACCTTTTTTCAAAAAGTTTTTTTTACTGAAGAGGACAGGTTGGAAAAGAATAAAAGTTTTTCTTTTTTTTCCAATATCCAAATAATCCCCTTATGAAAAACCCCCAAGGAAAGTTATAAACAGCTATTTGGTTTACACAAAAATTTTAAAATCATGAAATCTTTTTTTTTAATTTTTTAACAGAAAAACAAAAACAAATTCCAAAACATTTTTTTGCTATCACTAAATGATAAAAAAGGGAAGAGATGAAGCAAACTCTTTAAAGGAAACCCAACTTCTATAATTACATGCAGGATTCCGCAAAAAATCACTCTACTACTCTTTAAACAAGGGAAACCTCTCTGACCAACCACAAAATGGTTACCCAAAGTAAAGCCGAAAACGGGTAAAAAAGATTCATCTGGAAACATTTGCAAAACTCAAATTTTCTATACACAAAAAATTTAACAGGGAAAACTTTCCCGGTAAAGGGAAAAAGTTCTTTTAAAGTGAATCCAAAATTTTTAGACATAGAAAGCATACATTTCAGAATTGGAAAAAACTTTAAACAAACTTTCGCTGATTTAAAAACAAGAGTTCACACAGGAAAAACCAAATTTTATGGCAAATGTGGGGGGGGGTTTTTTGGATTTAAAACCAAAATTTCTATACATGAGAGAAAACACCAGAAGAAGCCATAAATTTTGTTCAGAATGTAGTAAAAATTTTTCAATAAATCACTCTGGGGAGGGAAGAGAAATTCACAAAGTGAGAAAAACGCTTCATTTCAAATGGGAACGTTTTAGACAAAATCAGACCTTTAAAAGACAAGAAGAATTCACACAGGTAAACCGTTTCATGTAAAATTGGGGAAATTTTTTAAAGATTAAATCACTTTTTTTTAACATGAGAGAATTCAACGGAAAAACCCCATCATTCAAAATGTGGGAAAAAACTTTAGACTAACTACTTTTACCAAGAAACCACACAGTAAGGAAAAACCAAAATTCAGTTTTATAAGTGGGGGAAAATTTTTAACAAGTAATCGAACTTTTTAGACACAGAGAAGCCACATTCATCTGCGAATGTGGAAAGCCAGGTTTTACAGTCTTGGTAAACTTTGAAAAATTCACACAGGAAAAAGACCATATTCATGTTCAATAATAATAATCTTTTTTTAATAAAGCCCCAAAAAAAAATTCCGCAGCACTTTACAGTGTAGAGGTATAAATTACAGGGCAAAAGACAGACTTTTACACAGTGAAAGTTACTTACAGAAGAGACACAAGGTGTGTGGGCCCTGCTCGCAAGAGCTTACAATCTATGAGCGTGCTTGGGGGAAACAAGGGGGATAAAGTGCTAAATTTTCAATGGTCCAGCCTTGTTTCATAAATATGGGGTGGTTTACATAAAAATCTGCCTAAGAAGATGTATTTTCAGGACACTCTTGAAACTGCAAAGGCTAGGATTGTGCCTGATGGTACGTGGTAGGATGTTCCAGAGAACGGGTCCAGCACGTGTGAAATCTTGAAGATGGGCGTGGGAGGTTCAGATGATTGTGGTCTGTAGTTTGATGTCCGCAGCTGAGCGGAGAGAGCCGGTAGGGTGGTAGACAGAGATGAGGGAGGAGATGAAGAACTGTGGAGAGCTTTATGGGTGAGTGTGATGAATTTGTATCCTGTACCGAATGGGCAACCACTGCAGTGACGGACACAGGGTAGAGCCATCAGTATAGCGGCTGGAAAGAAAGACAAACCTGACTGCTACATTCAGAACGGATTGGAGAGGAGAGACTTTGCAGAGTGGGAGACCGATAAGCAAGGAGTTGCAGTAATCAAGACTAGAAAGAATAAGAGCAACAACAAGAGTTTTAGTTGTTTCCACAGTAAGCAACGGACAGATTCTGGAGATGTTCTTAAGGTGCAGGTGACAAGAGCTGGCCAGAGATTTGATATGTGGGGTGAAGGACAGATCAGAGTCTAGAATAACTCTAAGACAGCAGGCCTGCTGCTTAGGAATTATGGTGGTTCCACACACTGACAGAGAAATAGCAGAAGGGGGTTGGTTAGTAGATGGGGGGCAAAAACAAGAAGTTCATTTTAGTGATGTTTTTAAATTTTAGATAGAGAGCGTTATGATGTCAGAGACAGTGGACAGACATTTACTGGGTTTGTAGCAGGGCGGGTGAGGGCTTGGGAATTGGTGTATAAATTGGATACATCACGTAGAATGGTTTGGAAGCCAAAATCTACTGATGTTTTGTCCAAAAGGGGGCTGTATAAAAATTTAGAAGAGGTAGAAGACCAAAACCGATCCCCGAGGGACCCTAACACAAGAGGTAGGAGAGGAAAAAGAAGTAGAACCTGCAAATGAGATACTGAAGGAGCAGTCAGAGAGAATAGGATGAGAAGCAAGGCGAGCGTTTTCCTGGAGGCCAAGGGCACGGAGCATGCTGAGGAGAAGATGGTGAGCAACAGTGTCAAATGCTGCAGAAATCCAGCAGAACTAACGACGAGTATTTACCCGAGATTTATCATTTTGGAGATAAATTATAGACTTTAACTAGAGCAGTGTCTGTGGAGTGTAAAGTACAGAAACCTAATTGCAAAGGATCGAGAAGAGAATTATCAGAGAGATAGCGGATTAATGTGGGAAAAGCTTTAGAAGTAAAACATATCTTGTTATACATGAGAGAAGTCACACAGGAGAGAGGCGTATTCTTGCTCCGAATGTGGGAAATGTTTTAAACAAAAGGTAAATCTTGTTATATATAAATTTATTCACACAGAAGAGAAGCTATATTTGTGTTTAGAAGGTGGAAAAGGTTTTACAGGTGAATCAAATCTTTTTTTTTTTTTTTTTAAACAATGATTTTTATTGAAAAAAAGATACATCCTTACCCCCAAACAACACATCGCAATATATAGATAAAAACTTCAATAGTAACATTTAAATGCTCTGTTAACACTTTAAACTTCTCCAAATTTTAAATATAATAACATCCATTAAAGATAAACCGACCCAACTAAATAATCCCTATAAAGCCCCTCCCCTACCACCCACCACAGCAAAACCCCGGAAAATGGAAAAATCTATCACCAAAAAATGTTATGAAACCACCTTTCCTCATCAAGGAATAATCAAATATAAGATCACCACCCATGTGGGAATTCCCCTCTTGTAACCTGTCTTCACTTTCTTAGCAACCCGACTTTCCCTGGTCATGTATCGTCCCTACCTCTAGCTCTGCCCAGACCAGCCAACCTTACCCTGAGGTAGTAATCCAGAAGTGTGAAAGTGATCCTTCAGCGCCCCTACCTCTTCATCTGAAAAAGTTTTAACTATTAAAATCTTCCACTTTTTATAGAACTTCAGATAAAGAGCTCTTATTTGTTTCCGCCTCAATCTATTATGGTTAGCAATCTTCTTAATCAATAGGATAGCCTTCATCATTTGCGGGACACTCTCCTCAACCAAATGTCTTAGGATACACTTCTTAGGACACCAGCTATTAACGTGTGTACCCCCTTTCTTGTGATTATTAAGGCAGGATGTATCTTCCCGTCCTATTGGCGTTTGCAAGGGATATAATGGAAAAGCGTGCTTATAGATCACTCCGCACCTCCACATTCCTCACACCTCTTAGATCAGCAACAGAATTTCATCCCATTATTTTCTTTAGCTTCGGGCAATTGCCATATGCCATGTAAACAGTTCTGCCTTTGTAGCTTTACATTTGGGACATTACCTGAGATTAGTGCGCAGGGGCATTTATTAACGGAAGATTAAACGCGTAAAGTGGCCTTTTGTGAGACATTCGGAAGAACATCTCCCTCCAGTTTTCGTTAATGATAGAAGCCCTAATTTTCCCCCACCCCCTGCTTGATTTTTGCTGGGATATCGGGGTCTCTCAGCTCCCTTTCCCACGAATATGAAAACAGGATTCCTTAAATTGGTGCTAGCACTTGTCACATAATCTCCTCTAAAATCATGGACAAGGAACCACAGCGATACTGACCCTTTACCAGATCATCAAAAATGCAAGGCGTCTCTGCGCCGCTAAATTTTTAATCTTAGACTTTACAAAAGGCTATCACTTGCCAGATTGGAGACTTGGTCCCTCCCTTGAAACCGTATATCTCTTTCATTTCTTTGCACGTCATGAACCTATTATCCTGCTCATTGATTTAGGTCTCCTATCAGATCTTTATATTTTTACTTCTCATTCTTCACGATAAAATTATTTTCCTTCCTGCCAGGAGGATTGTGGGCAATTACCAGATGGGAGCTTATTTGGAGCGTGCCACCGGCAAAGTGAAACAGCTTTCCTGACATGTTCCCATGTGGGCAATGTGTCTCTGAGCACCACACTCCTTTTAACATGCGGGGGAAGATTTCCTAAATGCTTATGTAAGAGTGCATCCAGGTTCTCCGGGCAGCTAGCTGCCGTTCAAGGTGTAAGTTAGAGAAAAAAAACTATTGCTCTCGTTTAGCCAGTTCCCTCAACTTGGCGCACCAACGCCGCTCAAATTATACATTCTTAATGTTGGGGAAGGTTCAAACCCCCGTCCACTTGACAAACTAGCTTTTTTATAGGAAATCCTAGGCCTCTTGGAATTCCAACCAAAAATTTTACAAATGCGGATTTGTAACTGTTTACATCCGTATGTTCAGAAGAATTGGCAAATTTTGCAAGGGATACAACAGACGTTGCAAAGCTTATCTTTTTTTTCAGCTGCGGCCCTACAAAATAATGATTTAACGGTAATGTACGCCTCCTTTTCATCTCTCCTAGTTTTTATCTATCAAGGGCCATAGTTCAGGGATATAACTAAGAGTTTTTCTTCCTATTCTTATTCCCAAATATGTGATGGAGGAAGAGACCACCTGCACCTCCTCTCTTAACTGTACCCCTTCGCCATGGTCCGCGAAAAAAAGCAGCTGACTTGTGGATATGTTGATTTTATACCCACTAAGGGGTCCCACTTGATTCAGAAATGCAATTACCTACCCAGATTGATCCTTGGTGAATTCGGAAAAAGCATCATGTCATCTGCAAAGCAGCATAACTTGACACTCCTCTTTGCCCACTTTTATTCCCTCTAAGATATCGTAAGAGATAAATATCTAATGACTGGTTTTACTGTGCAATATTATATAGTTTTGGGGACAATCGGGCATCTTGTCGTGTCCCTTTCTGTAGTCGATAGAATAGGATCTGAGAGGAAGCCAGGAGTGTTTACTCTGGCATCGATTGGTCATATAAGAGCCTCAAGTAAAAAGCCCTAAATTTCCCTTGTATGTTCATTTTGGGCCATGACCTTATATAGCCAAGGACATTTCACGTTGTCAAACGCACTTTTCGGCCGGTCCACGGCAAATAGGCTGGGTATCTTTTTTGTCATCCTTTCCCTCCAAACTGTCCAATACCGTTATATTGTTCTGATATTAACCACCCCTGACCTTCCTTTTATGAATCCATTCTGGTTGTGACCCACTAAATTGGGCAATACAGATTGTAGTCTGTTTTGCCAACAATTTGGAAAATATTTTAATATCGACCATTGATTAATGAAATCGGGGCCTATAGGAGCTTAGGACAATCCGGGACCTTCCCCTCCTTGTGTAAACACCCTGATTGGGCTGTGTTGACGAGGACATCACCCTCTTTTTTATCAAGATCTCCTCAAACACAAGGAATAAGCACCTTTCTCCTATATCGGGCTAATAAGTTTGTTAAAGCCCCCCGTAATGCGTAGGGCCCGGTGCTTTACTATGGGGATACCTTTAAATCGTGCACATCAATCCTCCAACTTATGGGCGCATTAAGGTAGCCCAAGTCCTCCTCCGACAATGCTGGCAATTTCAGCTTATCTAAAAAGCTTGTTTGGCCTGATCTGATATGGGTGACCCTCCCTATATAGATCCTCCATAAGTACTTTCCTAAACACGTTTTATTTGTTTTGGGTCTGTATGTCTGGTCCATGCGGTCTTGATCCCAGATTTATAGTTGCTTTTCCTTTGGCCATGTTTGCTAAAAGTTTCCCGATTTGTTACCAAATTTTAAAGAATGTACGGTTTTGTCGATCACTGTATTAGTTTGTCCAATTTTTCTGCCATCCTCAAACTCTGGCTTCACTGTATCCATCCTGCGTTTATCCTCCTCTTTAAAGAACCTAGAAAGCCGTGTAACTGTCCTCCGCAACCGCGGAGGTCATTGTCTGAAACCGTTCCCTGGTCTTGCTTTTGATATGAGCTGTATAAAGCTATTTATCTTACCCTCAGGGAAAGCCTTTGCTGTGTCCCAAAATAAGATAGGGTTATCCCTATGTCCCGCATTAGTTTCACTGAACTCCTTCCACCAGCTTTTCACCAGCTCAATAACTCAACCTCCTCCTTTAGGAAGAAGAATTCCTGGCGAGTCTCCCAGAGTATATCGGTACCCTTAGGGAAAGTATCCTGATTACAATATTCTAGGATACTAGAGTCTACCCATTTACCCCATCGTTCTTTCATTCAAGTAGGTAGTGTATTTCTTGACAGGTATTCTGCGGTGGATAAACGGTGAATTCCCTTCCCTCGGGTTTATGTCTCCAAAAATCGTCAATCCAGGTCAGTGTCACGTGACAATGAATCTCTCCCCTTCCGGCCCTAGACATATCCTTCTCAGGTCTGCCCTTTTTCTTATCTTCTCTATCTACACTTGACCCCATGAAATCCCCTGCAAACTTATTACTGTTTGTGGGCTACCTTATCCTGGGAGGACAGCTGCTTCCAATGTTTGCACCGAAAGCTATGTCCTGCGTTTGTGGGTATGCATATTACATTATAAATGCATTAACTCCATGAGGGGGGTGTCCAAAGTGACCTGGAGGATCCTCCCGTCTGAGACAAGATTTGAGGAGAGACCACAGTACATTGTGTAGTTTCTATTTAGGAGAAACATGGACACCTCCTTTTTTGTTCATTGCTGGGGCTCCCACACTTCTCCCACCCACATTTTTTGCTTCCTAGCCATATCTTCCGCATTCAGGGTGTGTTTCTGAAGTAAAAAACCAGGTCCCCTTTGAGTTTCTGCAAGTACCTTAGAACCTTCCTTCGCTTGTTAGGGGAATTTATCCCCTTAATGTTCCAAGATATATCTTCATGTTAATTTTGTCCCACCGCTTTCAATACCTGGCTACCCTTTGTATCTGGAAATCTCCGATCCTCCTCTCACCCTGGGGTGACCTCCTGCCAGGAATCCCTTCTCGCAATACCCGATGATGAATTAAATAATATCCGATTTCCTTGTTTAGTAGGCTCGAAACTTCCCCTCCCCCACCTGAACTAAAAAACAAAAATCCCAACCAGCAAGCAGAACGTAACTTCAATATCTCGATCCTCTTTTTACAACATTGTGAGCAACCCAATTTCATAACCTCTGGTAGATATACCACCCCTCTCCCTTTTCATAGGGAACAAAAGAATTTTCAATCCCCACCCCCACCCCCAACTCTATGGAACAAGTAAAGCATTTAACCGACTGGTAGAAAAGTCGCCCCTTGTCCCTGGAGAATTTAGCAAAGGATATATAACTTCTTTTCACATGGCAGATTAGCGGAGTCTACGGTTGTAGTCTCCTAGTTGGAGGAACCAGCAACTTGCTCCTTTTCCTGTTCCTGGAGCCTGCCGTCAGTCCTGGAAGCCGAAGTCTGAGATTGTCTACTTTTTTGCGGGGACGGAGATTAGTTGACCTTGTTTGGGACAGTCTTCGGAGAGCTTTTATCGCCCGGATGTAGATGTCTCTGAAGTAGGATAGCTTCTGCTACCTCCGGAGAATGTAAGTGGAGGTGTTTCCGTTGCTTGAAATATCTTAGATAGCGGGAACAGTAGATTTAGAGCGAATCTTATTTCCTGTGGTAGTGTTCTGTGCCAGATGCTGGCGAATGCCTTTCTTTTACGAAACCACCTCCGCCGAAAGATCTCAAAAACAAGTATTATTTTGGAGCCTCTGAGTATCATGGGGTGTGCGTCGCTTGAATGCCGGTTATGGCAGTTTGTCCGTGAAATCTAGGAATTTAGCAATTACTTGGCGCCCGGAGTTCTCTTCGGGACCCTGGGGGCGACACTTCCCTGCCTCTTTGCTCTCTGCGGTCAGGACCCATCTGTGCGCTCTCTCCACCTTGCACAAATGCTGATTGAAGTGCTTTGGGTAACTCTGTCTCGCAGATGGACTAACAGCTCTTTTTGTTCGTATTGATTCAGGCAACCCGACGATCCTCAAGTTATTTCTCCTTGACCTGTTCTTCCAGTCCTCTAACTTTGCTCCATAGGCTGTTGTTTCGTGCATTGATCCTTGATCTTTGAATAGTGCATTCCTCGTTGTCATCTTTCCCACCGAATTGAAATATGTCTTTGCCTCCTAGTTTCTCTGGTCTTGCATTTTAAGATCAGCTTGGAGTTGCAGGAGAGAGGAGGAGACCGTGGCGGCCAGCGTGGCTTGTATGTCTGGCAAGATAAATTGTGTACTCCATGGCCATTTCTTGTAATCCCAATAGGTGACCTTCACTTGTTTACTCCATAACTCAAGGTATCATTCTGAGAAAGGAGCCCCGGACATGCAAGCTGGAGAAGGCAGGCCGATGCAAAATTGGGGTTGAATGGCAAGAGTGGTCCTTGAGTCAGCTGGCCTGTAATTCCTTAGACTTTGCTTTATTAGATTTCCCCATGATTGCGAAAATATTTTCTCCTTGAATAATACCGGCAAGCGAAACTTCCGTGCCCGTTCTTCTCCTGTGTAGCTCTTTCCTTTCAGAACCACAATATACAAGAGACGGAGACCAGAGGGTATTTCAACTGTATCCAGTAGGTGGAGCTCCCGGACAAATGCTAATTAGACAAATCTGAACTGTCTTCAAACCAAGTAGAAGAGAGCCAGGGAGAATATTGTGTTAATTTCAACTGTCATCCAGTAGATGGAGCTCCCTGGATAATTTATTGAAGACTGATTGGAATTGACCACAGCAAAAGTAGAAGTGATTACAGGTAATGCTATTTGTTAATTTCCAACTGTTCCAGTTGGTGGAGCTGTCTGGTATAAGTAGTGAGACAAACTGGTCACTAAACTTTTAACCCTTCAGGAGTATCGGAGCAGAGCGGTAAACAATCATAAACTTTCAGTATGATGCCCAGTTAGCCTGCTGTTCAGTGGGGCTGAAAAGCTCTTTGATCCTTCTTAATTCATTCCTGCCGGAACCCCTCAGCTCACACACAGGAAACAGTTCTTTTCTCAAATCACGTCCCCTGTAAGGCACTGGGGGAGATCTCCAGGGTTTACCTTCGTACTGTGGCCTCTTGGGAGTTTGGGGCACCCTGTCTGCAGGGGACAGAGGTTTAACAGGCTTCGATATGCACTGTCTGTGTTTTAGTCACTATTTGCATGTGGCCGCTGTGTGCCTCTGTGGGGCTCCTGACTTCCCCCCACCGCTGTCAGCCCAGCTGCTGCGTCTATCCTCCGGACAACTCCTCATCACACCCGGCAGTCATTTCTGGCCCACTCCTCGGCGCCGCTACCATCCCCCGACTACCTCTCTCATGTGTGGCTGACTCTCTCCTCCGCCCGGGCTGCCAAGGTGAGAGCACTTGCCGCGCTTCCCCCCCTCAGTTCCACTTTCTCCTCTCCGTTACAGATCACGTCCCCCGCTGCTTCCTCCATTCCCTCTCCTCACGATCCAAAGATCCAGGGTCACTACAAAAGCCTTCACCAGCCATCTGGACCGTTATATTGCCTGGTTTTTGAGTTGGAAGGTGAGCAGGAGCATACTCACTGCCCCTCACCATCCCGTTGGCGCCGAAACCGGGAAGAAGTGAATCATTCTTTGTTACACATTAGATAATTCACACAGGAGAGAAGGGTCTGCAGGCAAATCTGCCTCTTTCCATTTGACTGTGTATGAAATACAGAATGATATAGAAAGTAATCAAAAATGAAATATTTTATTTGACAACCAATAGCGGCAAACTATGATGAAAAGTTGAATATATAAAATTGCTATAATAGAATGGAATATCAAATATAATTTATAGTAAAAGACGGAGTGCAATGTAAAATTTCAAATGTAATATTACTGTACAAGTAAATATATACATAGAAAGCAAAGCTAATTTTCATCTAAGCCAATTGAGGTCAAATAGACTGTAAAGTGTATATATTCAGTAGGACTTTTAAACCTATTGGGTACATGAGTTGGTATATTGTCTATTGGGGTCATATAAAGAAGGTCTGGATTGTCTGGGGGCTCCTGTCTATAGTTTCAGGAAAGTCCATAATGTAGAAAATCATAGTAACAGAAATGACTCACCACCCGTTGGCTTTATCATAGATCTCATGTGTGCAGGGGTGTAGCTATAGGGGGTGCAGAGATAGGGGTCGCGACTGGGCCCTGGAGCTTCAACGGGCCCAAAGGCTCCTGTACGACATAATTAGATACTGTTATTTTAAATGGCATATGGTAGGTGGGGGCCCTTTAATGGATTTTGCACTGGGGCCCCGAAGCTTTAATTACGCTCTGATGTGGTAGGACTGGAATAAATTCCGTGCTTGGAAAGCTGGGTGGACTGCTAGTGGGAGTCAATCTTCACTACACTTTTAGAAATCCAGCACTCATAACATAAAAGCATTTATTGAAATCTTGTTAAAAATCCTTGGGGGGACAGAATCAGATAAACACCAGGATGACTGTTGACGCGGTTTCGACCTTTCTTGGTTATTGATGACAATGAAAAAGTTTAAAACTGGACCATCAGTTCTATAAAGTTTGTTGAACCAATCAGGACCCAAATGTATATGTAAAAACAATGACTGATGTAGTTTAACTCCTGAATGTCCAATAATTATACCCTATACAGACCAATGTCATATAAAACAACAATAATACAACCAGCTAATAAATGTATAACAAATCACTCAAGTACCTGAGCTCAGGATCCAAAATGCCTCATGGTTTAGAGTTTATCTCCTTCTCTATGGTTTGGTCAGTTTTTCAATACCATAAAAACTGAATGAATCTAATTTACGCTGATGTACTTCAATAAGATGTTTCCTCTCAGCAGATGTGGATATCTGTCCATTTTATTTTATAGCTTTAATGTTCTGGACGCTCCCGTCTTCAGTGACTTATTGTTACAGCCTATTATATATTTTGGTTGTTACATATAATAAAGCTTTTGATTTTAAAATTGAGTCTTTTGATAATTGTCAATATGTTTCTTTCTAGTAGTAAAGACGCACATGTTTCATCTGCGTCGTCCACACTGGAAAAAGCCTGACTGTGATAGCCAAATGTAATAACCAGAGGTGGGACCCGCAGCTGCCAGAATTTGATGGAATATCCCAGAGATATGCTATGAAAATCTATGGTGGTTGCACCCCCTTAAGATCAGATAATAGACTTGGTTTATTATGTGAAGTAACAGCATGTAGGATATACCAAAAGAGAATCAAACTTTTCCTCAGAGGTCTACTTTGACCAAAGACCACAAATGTACAGAATGTAAGCGTTGGCACTCAGCAGATAAATGTATTACATTTAATGTAAAGAAACAAAAAAACTTATAATTAGAGCATATTTTATCTGCAAGGTGTCACCACCTACATTTCTATCGTTTTGGGACTGTTGTACCTAAACCAGACCTCCAAGGAAAAATTTTATTTTCTTTTTCGGTATAAACTACATATTATCTTCCTATCTATGTGGAACGTGGGGATGAATCCACGTTGCAGTGCAGCCCCTTCTCAATACTTACTGGTGATCCGGCACCTTGACTGTGGAGAGTTGTGCCGTCATTAATTGCACAACATCGAAAGGTAGGTGTACAACTGTCTGTGTATATGAATTATTTCCAATTGGGAATAAATACACTAGGAAGCGCCTTCGTATTCTTTATCTTTCTTTATATGACGTAATAACAGACATGTGCATACAATTGGGTACAACACAAAATTAAGCAGCTCTTATCAGCAATCACATGGACTGGTGGAGAGGATGAAGCATTAGCCTAAGCTAGGTAAATGATGCAAGATCTTTAGGAACAAGGGCCAAAGTATTGCATGTCTTTGGCCCTTGTATCCATAAGAAATCTAAAGAGTCGGGATCAGCACATTTTTTTTTAAAATCCCCATATGTGTTATTGCAAGTTAGACCTAGGATGTCCTCTAATAGAAGTGGTCAAAAGGTAACGGAGATGATCATTGTGATCAAGGGGATGAACTAAAGCTACTAGATGACTGGTAAATAGCAATTTAAGGAAGAGAGAGCCTGCTACCACGGATCAGGAGGTAAGGTGTATATTTCCAATCAGAAGCAGGTAGAGGCTTGGATCTTCTCAAGTAATACTTCCAACAGCCATTAAAGTGATGGAGCAATCAGCACGGATTCATCTCCCTCAATGTGGAACATCTCCAGACAATAGAGGGACAAGAGAGTATTAGAAGCATGTAGTGCTAGTTTTATAGATGGCTATTTGAAGCTCATTCTGCAGACTCTATTTTTATCTTTATTGATCTTTCATACTGTTCACTATCATAATGTTCTCATAGTTTACTGTTTATTGCTCAATCTGCACAATTTTGTCATACTATGTTGTGTGTACTCATAGTGTGTATGTTCCTCATTAGTTTACTTTCTTATTGTCTCATAACATACTATATGATGTTTTCATTGTTAATAATCTTTCTCATAACTTAGTATGATTTGTTTCTGGTTATATGTTATTGTCCTTAGGAATATCTTCTCTGAAAATGTTGTATTGACTGCCTTATCTTGAGCAAGAAGTAGGCCACTGCAGAGGGAGAGGTATTCTATGGTGAACAAATTATCAGGTTTGCATTATAAAATTGGTCCGGTTGAGTCATGGCTAGGATACAGAAGCTTTGTACTGAGAAAGGGGAGCCCATTGCAAGTTTTGGGATTTCCCATATGTCTCTGTTTTTAGCTTCTGTTTCTCTGGCTGATGTTCAAGCACATGACAAAAACCAGGTGGAAGAATGAACATGTTCTAAGTTTTTCATGACACTGGCAGTTTAAAATAACGTCCGGCGGAAATCCGTGCAGTGTGGACTGCTAAATGGATTTTCTCTTAAAGTTTACTGTCACGGGTGTTCCCGCAGCCGTGGGTCGGGCTGGGGGGGCACACCGGTATCTGTGCTGTGTCCCCATTGCCCTGGGAACAGTGGCGCCTCAGTACGCAGGTCAGGGGCTGCTGGTCGCACTCGCTCCCCCGGACCTGCTCAGTACTTACCTACCTGCGCTGCCAGTCCCCGTGCAGGCTCTCTGCCTTGGACCCCCAGGCTAGCAGTGCGGCGGCTCGCGCAGCAGCTCCTTGAAATTTTAAGGGCCAGCACGCCAGTAATTGGTTAAGTTGCTGGCCCGTGGTCATATATGGGGTTTCCGACCGGCACTTCATTGCCGATCTATGGTGCCATAGCCTATAGAGAAAGAGTTGGAAGTTGGTTCTAGTGTCTGACCCTTGTGCTTCGTTTATTGACCACGAACCTTTGCCGCCTGCCTGACATCTTGCTACGTTACGACCACTTTGCTTGCCTGCCCTGACCTTTTCCGCTGTCAACGGACTTACGCCTACACCTGCCGATTCTGTACGATGCTCACCCTTGGCTGCCACTGTAAGCAAGTCACGTCAGTGGAAGCCACCTGGTAGAATCCCGCCGCATCAAGTCCATCCCGCTTTGCGGCGGGATCTGGTGAAAAACCGGGAACCCTACTTAGGGACTCCGACTCCCTGGTGTGGCTTATTCCATACGCTTAATAACCGCCAATCAAAAGACGGATCTAATAACAAAAAATAAAACACACCAACAGGTAATGATAAACAAATAACTACACGCCAAACAAAATACATTTACCCAATATAATAAATATTTCTTTATTGGAAAGTAAAGTAACACAAATAACAAAAATATACAATAGCGGTGCAAAAAAAGTGCCAAAAGTGCTTCAGGTAAGTATATCCCATATCAAAATAACTCAATCAAAAAGGATAATAAAAAAGGTACACATGATTTAGAGTAAGTTATTCAAACATACAACGCACGTTTCCTGCGTAACGTGCGATGGGTCTTTTCAGCATGCTATTTGGTCTGTATATCACATTATGGCTTTATCTTTGAATTGGTTATTTATACACATTTTGGTTTATGTATATATGTATTATTTATGTTACTTGTTTGGTGGCATTTGTTATTTGTTTGAATATATTTCTCTAAAATCAAGTGTACCATTTTTATTATCCTTTTTTTGGATTGGAGTTTAATTTTTTAGATTTTGGAATATATTTACCTGAAGCATCTTTTTGGACTTTTTTGCACCGCTATTGTTTATTTTTTGTATTTGTGTTACTTTACTTTCAATAAAGAAATATTTATTTTATTGTGTAAATGTAGTTTTGTTTGGCGTTGTTATACCATCGATTGCGGCGGTCCAGAGGATCTACAACCGCTGTCCGTTACATTTATCTGGATGGCTGACAGTCGGTTTACAGACGGCCTTCAAATCCAAAAACAGTTTGTAAATCTGAGCGAAAATCCTGCCGTGGGGACATCCCAAAGTTCAGAGCCTTCCAACCTGTGTAGGTCCCACACATTGTGATAAAGGTGACTCTCCTGCCACTCCTGTGTCTAACTCATGGTGGGATCAATTGTCATGAGATTAGCTAAAGATATTAGCACTGAAGATATGACACTTTGATATAATATTAAGTAGTCAGTGTACAGTTTGGTTAACAGTATAATTTGGTATGCCCTCAAAACAACTTAACACAGATATCAATGTCTAAACTAGTGTTGAGCGATTATTATCGACAAAGTTGAAATCGGCACAGTTTTTATGTTGATCGAAATTTTAGATTCATGGATAATTTAGCGTTAAAATTCTGTGTATCATCTATTAAATCGCGCCATTTTCGGCGCTTCCTGTCATTTTGGCGGCCAGCAAATTGGCTTACAGAATATAGCAGGGTGAGATGTGTGTGCGACATCATGAAAAAAATCACATGACCTCGTTTTATATAGAACAGCCCTTCCTGTTCAGCCTCAAGTGTCTCTCAGCTCTCTATAAGCAGTAGGGACGTGCGCTCTTGCCTGTGTCCAAAAGCTCAGCGAAATTATTCTATTTCTTCACATACGGGAAAAGCTCTACTGTTAGCTGTAATCCTTACAACTCGTAGTTAGATTAGAGATTGGAAGAATTTATGTAGTTTGTAGAGAATTTAAAGGGCATCTAGACCGCTGTAAAAGTACACGGGGGGTTAGTGGGGGGGGGGGGGGGGGTCCCACGGCGAACGCAGACAAGCTCTTTAATGAATACTGGGATATAGTTACCAAGACTTAGTGTAGACATTGCCTGCAATAGCTTTATTATTAACAGTTTTCTATTGATATCTTTCCTGGATATTGGGCTGCAAGAACTTATATTAGGATACACATCTTTTCTAGAACTGCAGGTCTCTTTGTTAGGTGCAATAACTCCACTTTAATTATCAGTAATACATAAAGATAGGTGTTCATTTTCAATTTTGCCATTCCACCTTTGTTGATATATCCACCTATGCAGTTTAATTAGATACAAGCATTTTGTAGTCAGCACAGGTAATTTGAAAGCTGCCATAAAATACCTTTTATTATCCGTATACATTACAGATACGTGTTTTTTGACTTTGGCGCACTTACAGCTTTGTTCATTGAGGCACCTTGCACTTAAAATTTGAATACAGCAATTTTGTAGTCACCACAGGTGAATTGATAGGTGCCAAAAATACCTTTTATTATCCCGTATACATTTAAGATACTTGTTTTTTTCACCTTGCCGAGGCCAGTTTTGTTGATATGCCACCATGCAGTTAAATTTTGATTTAGCAATTTTGTTTTGATTAGAGGGATTTGAGAATAGCTGTGGATTTGCCGTCTTTTTAATAAGAGACTTTCCAAAACTCGTCCATACCTCCTCCAATTTGTATATTTCTGCACATTGAGCGAATTTCACGGTGGGTAAAGCGAGCAAAGAGGGGGGGGTAGGACCATGGAGGTAGAGGTACGAGGGAGAGAAGGTGCTCCTTCCAGTGCTGGCGGACAACACGCATGCCAGCGGATCGTCATGTTGCGAGGTCCTTCAGGGCCTGTCATCACTGGGTCAGGGCCCTGTGAATCTCAGTAGACGGAACAGCGTCGCCAATCTGTCCTTCAGTGGGTTAATTGCAACTGCTCCAGCAGTCTTACCTCCTCGTCCTCCAGTCTGGGCCAACAAATGTCGTATCAGCATTCCGTCCAACCATGAAGCGATGTGCGAGGCAGCCCAAATGTTCAAACTCGTGTACCACCACTGTGATAATCCCATTTTCTGAGACCTTCTTTGATGGACAAAAATGCGGTTGGGGTCAGAAGGCATGTTGACTTTCCAATAGATCTTCCAATAGTTTAGGATCGACTGATGGGGAAAATTTCTTATAAAAGAAATAGAGAGAAAAAGAATCTATAAATTTATATAACACATTCAACTAAACAATTAGTGTGTTAGTTTTGTACAGTGAGGCCCCATATGAACATTCCTATACCCACGGTAATTGCTTTTGTGGCCACCGTGGGCACAATGTTTTAGTTTTCTTTATATCTTCAAAAATGTTTGAGGTCTGGCGCTGTCTGTCTGGATAAGCGGCTTTTTAAAGACAAATAAAGACCCACCTCCTTGAGGGAGCACAGCAATCTGTGCATTGGACAAATTTCAAACCAACAGGGAGTAACGGTATCAATCCTCATCCTACCAATAGGTTAACTCCAAAAAGAGTCCGAGTAAACATCCCCAAGTGTAAAATCACATTACTTAACCAAAAACAACAAAAGATCACACTAAGTGATAGCTAATCGTCATTGCTCTTTGGAAGATAAACTTACTCAATGCACTGAGGAGAGAGTCCGACAATTTCTGTGTTCTTGTTAGTGGGCAGGTGCAGAAGTCCATCAAGATGGCAGTGCATAAACTGTGAAAACTCCAGGACTCAACTCCCAAAAACTAGGGAGACATGCCGCAGCACTGGCACCTAGAAAGCAGAGACATCTCTTGCAACTGCCGGGACTGGAAAAAAATCTTCCACCTATAAATTGAACTCAGAATACTTTCCTGGTGGCCCTGAGACTCTGGAGCGCAACCAAGACCTGACATGTGGTGGGCACCATCTTGCTTCAGTACTGCTGGGCAGAGAGGAGCCTTGGAGATGAGCGGCTCGCACGGGCTCAGATCGAGCCTCTTACCATCAGATGCTGAGTGTTCTGGATGGAGCTCAGGTGGAGATTCTCCCCAACAGGTGAGGGACAGCGTTATTTATCTTTTGGAGAACAGTAACCTCAAGCAGGAGGAGCGAACTTTGTGTGGGAAGCCCAGTGCAAATAAGGAGCTGTCTGGCTGAGAAAAAAATTCATGAAACTCCTGGCCCCAAAACCCAGGCATGATCTGACCCTGTGGAACCTCCTGATAACTATCTCGTACAGATAGTCAGATATCCGCCGCACAACCATGGGAGTCCCATCTCCTGAGGTCCACAAAATAGTGAAATAACTTCTGTCATATATTCTCCTCCAAAGATGTTGATGTACTTATTTGAAAACATATGCCCATTAAAGAGGACTTTTAAACACCTTATTTCAGAGTTTTTTGTACATGAAGAGGATCAGGTAGGAAGAAGAAGTAAGTTCTTTTTTTTTATTCCAGATATCCAGGAATAAGTCGTTTGTAAGAAACCATCTGATAGGAAAGTTATAAACATGTCTAGTTTGAGGTTTTGATACAAAAATTAAAACTCATGAAAATCTGTTTTTTAATTCTTAACAGAAAATCACACAAATTCCAGAGAACATTTTATGCTATCTCTAAATGATAAAATAGAGGAGGAAGAGATGAAGCAGAACTCTTCAAAGGAAAGCCTAACTTCTATGAATGTACATGCAGGACTTCCGCAAACAGATCTATCTTATACTACTATTACTACATGAGGAAACCTTCTGCTCTGACCAACTACAGATGGTCTACCCAAAGAAAGGCCAGGAAAGCGGGTATACAAGATTTCAGTCTGGTAAACAGTTTGCAAAAAGCTCAGATCTTTCTACACACAGAAGAATTCACACAGGGAGTAAACATTCCAGTGAAGAAGGGGGAAAGTGCTTTCAAAGTGAATCCAAATTTGGTAGACATGAGAGAATGCATACATGTTCAGAGTGTGGGAAAAGCTTTAAACATAACTTTCGTCTGATTGAACATCAGAGAGTTCACACAGGAGAAAAGCCATTTTCATGTGCAGAATGTGGGAAAGGTTTTAGGATTAAATACAAACTTACTATACATGAGAGAAATCACACAGGAGAGAAGCCATATTCATGTTCAGAATGTAGTAAAAGCTTTAAAAGTAGATCACATCTGGGTAGGCATGAGAGAATTCACAAAGTAGAGAAGCTGCATTCATGTTCAGAATGTGGGAAAGGTTTTAGACATAAATCAGACCTTAATAGACATGAGAGAATTCACACAGGAGTAAAGCCGTATTCATGTTCAGAATGTGGGAAATGTTTTCATGATAAATCAGCTTTTGTTAAGCATGAGAGAATTCACACAGGAGAGAAGACACATTCTTGTCCAGAATGTGGGGAAAGCTTTAGACAAAAATCATCTCTTGTTACACTTGAGAGAAGTCACACAGGAGAAAGGCAATATTCTTGCTCAGAATGTGTGAAATATTTTACACAAAAAGTAAATGTACTTAAACATAATTTAATTCACACAGAAGAGAAGCCGTTATTGTGTTCAGAGAGTGGGAAAGGTTTTACAGGGAAATCAAAACTTGTTGGACATGAGAGAATTCACACAGAAGAGAAGCCGTTATTGTGTTCAGAGGGTGGGAAAGGTTTTACAGGTAAATCAAAACTTGTTGGACATGAGAGAATTCACACAGGAGAGAAGCCGTATTCATGTTCAGAATGTGGGAAATGTTTTAAACGGAAGTCTCATGTAATAGAACATCAGATTGTTCACACAGGAAAGAATCCCTATTCATGTGCAGAATGTGGGAAAAGCTTTAGACGTAAAACATATCTTGTTACACATGAGAGAACTCACCCAGTAGAGAAGCCATATTCATGTTCATAATGTGGGAACGTTTTAACAAGTAAATCAGAACTTTTTAGACACGAGAGAAGCCACATTCATCTGCGGAATGTGGGAAAGCCATGTTTACAAGTCTTGGTAAACATGAGAAAATTCACACAGGAGAGAGACCATATTCATGTTCAGAATAATAATAATAATAATCTTTATAAAGCGGCAAAACAATTCTGCAGCTCTGTACAGTGTAGAGGGTATAATTACAGGCAAAAGACAGACATTACACAGTGAAAGTTACTTACAGATGAGACACAAGGTGTGTGGGCCCTGCTCGCAAGAGCTTACAATCTATGAGCGTGCTTGGGGGAAACAAGGGGGGTAAAGTGCTAATTTTCAATGGTCCAGCTTTTTTTTATAAATATGGGGTGGTTTACATAAAAATCTGCCTAAGAAGATGTATTTTCAGGACACTCTTGAAACTGAAAAGGCTAGCATTGTGCCTGATGGTATGTGGTAGGATGTTCCAGAGAGTGGGTCCAGCACGTGTGAAATATTGAATATGGGCATGGGAGGTTCGGATGATTGTGGTCTGTAGTTTGATGTCCGCAGCTGAGCAGAGAGAGCGTTTAGGGTGGTAGACAGAGATGAGGGAGGTGATGTAGGGGGGTGCAGAACTGTGGAGAGCTTTATGGGTGAGTGTGATGAATTTGTATTGTATCCTGTACTGAATGGGCAACCACTACAGTGACTGACACAGGGTAGATGCATCAGTATAGCGGCTGCTGCATTCAGGACAGATTGGAGAGGGGAGAGTTTGCAGAGTGGGAGACCGATAAGCAAGGAGTTGCAGTAATCAAGACGAGAAAAAATAAGAGCCACAATAAGAGTTTTAGTTGTTTCCACAGTAAGAAACAGACGGATTCTGGAGATGTTCTTAAGGTGCAGGTGACAAGAGCGGGCCAGGGATTGGATATATGGGGTGAAGGACAGATCAGAAGCTAGAATAACCAAGACAGCAGGCCTGCTGCCTAGGAATTATGGTGGTTCCACACACTGACAGAGAAATAGCAGATGGGGGTTGGTTAGTAGATAGGGGAAAAACAAGTTCAGTTTTAGTGAGGTTAAGTTTGAGATAGAGAGCGAATATGATGTCAGAGACAGTGGACAGACAGTCACTGGTGTTTTGTAGCAGGGCAGGAGTAATATCATGGGAAGAGGTGTATAATTGGATATCATCAGCGTAGAGATGGGTCTGGAAGCCAAATCTACTGATGGTTTGTCCAATGGGGGCTGTATAAATTGAGAAGAGGAGAAGACCAAGAACCGATCCCTGAGGGACCCCAACAGCAAGAGGGAGAGGAGAAGAAGTATAACCTGCAAATGAGATACTGAAGGAGCAGTCAGAGATCTAGGATGAGAAGCAAGAGAGAGCGGTGTCCTGGAGGCCAATGGCATGGAGCATGCTGAGGAGAAGATGGTGATCAACAGTGTCAATTGCTGCGGAGAGATCCAGCAGAACCAACGACGAGTATTTACTCTGATATTTATTAGTGTGGAGGTCATTATAGACTTTAACTAGAGCAGTTTCTGTGGAGTGTAAAGTACGGAAACCTAATTGCAAAGGATCGAGAAGAGAATTATCAGAGAGAGATTGGATTAATGTGGGAAAAGCTTTAGAAGTAAAACATATCTTGTTATACATGAGAGAAGTCACACAGGAGAGAGGCGTATTCTTGCTCCCAGTGTGGGAAATGTTTTAAACAAAAGGTAAATCTTGTTATACATAAATTATTCACACAGAAGAGAAGCTATATTTGTGTTTAGAAGGTGGAAAAGGTTTTACAGGTGAATCAAATCTTGTTACACATTAGATAATTCACACAGGAGAGAAGGGTTCTGCAGGCAATTCCTCTTTCCATTTGACTGTATGAAATACAGAATGATATAGAAAGTAATTAAAAATGAAATATTTTATTTGACAACCAATAGCGGCAAACTATGAGTGTAAAATGCTGAATATATATAAATAGTGCTACAAGTAGAAATGGAATACTCAAATATAGATTATAGTAAAAAGAATATAGAATTTAACCAGGTAATAGTAATGGGTGATAGGACTGAGATGCAATGTAAATAATTATCCACCCCATTGGCTTTATCATAGATCTCATGTGTGCAGGGGTGTAGCTATAGGGGGTGCAGAGGTAGCGGTCGCTACTGGGCCCTGGAGCCTTAACGGGTCCAAAGGCTCCTGTACCACATAATTAGATACTGTTATTTTAAATGGCACATGGTAGGTGGGGGCCCTTTAATGGATTTTGCACTGGGGCCCCGAAGCTTTAAATTACGCCTCTGCATGTGTAGACTGGAATAAATTCCGTGCTTGGAAAGCTGTGGACCTGCAGCGGGAGTCAATCTTCTAAACTTTTAGAAATCCAGCACTCATAACATAAAAGCATTTATTGAAATCTTGTTAAAAATCCATGACAGATAAACACCAGGATGACGTTGACGCGTTTCAGACCTTTCTTGGTTATTGATGACAATGAAAAAGATAAAACTGCGACCATCAGGTTATAAAAGCTTGTGTAACCAATCAGGACCCAAATGTATATGTAAAAACAATGACTGATGTAGGTTAACCCCTGAATGTCCAATAATTATAGCATATACAGACCAATGTCATATAAAACAACAATAATACAACCAACTAATAAATGTATAACAAATCACTCAAGTACCTGAGCTCAAGATCCAAAATGCCTCCTGGTTTAGAGTTAATCTCCTTCTCTATGGTTGGGTCAGTTTTTCAATACGAAAAAAACTGAAAGAATCTAATTCACCCTGATGGACTTCAATAAGATGTTTCCTCTCAGCAGATGTGGATATCTCTCCATTTTATTTATAGCTATTACATGTTCTGACGTTCTCGTCTTCAGCTTACTTATTGTACAGCCTATATATATATATAATATGGTAAGTGTGACCTATAATAAAGCTTTTGATGTTAAAATTCTGTCTTTTGATAATTGTCAGTATGTTTCTTTCTAGTAGTAAAGACGCACATGTTTTAAAAAAAACTTATATTAGAGCTATATTATTTCTTTGCTAAGGTGCCACCACTTACCATTCTATAGGTTTTTTAAAGGTCTGTGTTTCAGCCAAATAGGAATAATTGAATTTTTGTTTTCAGTATTGCACCAATTATTATTAAACCCTCTCTACGTGGACTGTGGGGAGGAACACATGGAGCAGTTGCACCCCCTTCGGAATACTTACTGGTAATCCCGCACCTTGACTGTGGAGAGTTGTGCCATCATTAATTGCACAACATCAAAAGGTAGGAGTACAACTGTCTGTGTATATGAATTATCTCCAATTGGGAATAATACACTAGGAAGCGCCTTCATATTTCTTTTTCTTTCTTTGTATGAAGTAATAACAGACGTGTGCATACAATTGGGTACAACACAAAATTAAGCAGCTCTTATCAGCAAACACATGGACTGGTGGAGGAGAATGGATTACCCAAAGCAAAGTTAGGTAAATGATGCAAGATCTCTAGGGATAAGGGTTGTATAGCATGTCCTTGGCCCTTGTGTCCCTAAGAAATATAAGGAGTCGGGATCAGCACCTTAATCCCATGATTTTGCAAGTGACTATGATGTCTCTTATTGACATAGGTCAAAGATAACGGAGATGATCATTGTGATCAAGGGATGAACTAAAGCTACTGGATAGGTGACTGGTAAACAGCAATCCAAGAAAGAGAGAGACTGCTACCATGGATCAGGAGATAAGGTGGATATTTCCAATCAGAAGCAGGTGGACGCTTGGTTCTTCTGAAGTGACACTGCCAACAGCCATTAAAGTGACGGAGCGATCAGCATGGATTCACCTTCCTCAATGTGGAACATCTCCAAACAGAGGTGACATATCCTCTCATATCCCACATGGTGGACAATCCATGGATAAGTCTATCTAGTCTATTTTTTGCAATGTTAGCAGCATGACCGTATTGTTTAAAATTTTTCATATTTTTTTTTAAAAATGTCTGAAGAAAATTATTTTTGGAAGGGTTTGAAACTATTTTTAGTTTTTAGAAGATGAGTGCCCGATTTTTTTTAATGGTACTTAAAACTTATTCTGCCCGCTCTATTTTTATCTTTATTGACCTTTCATAATGTTCACTTAAAAATGTTCTCATTTCAGGCCTTGCGAAAGTATTCGTCCCCCTTGAAAATTTTCAACCTTTTTAAAAAAAATTTTTTAAAACCGGGGTTCGGATACAAAAAGATTTCCCAGGGCAATGTGCAAGGGTCATATTTAAATGGAAGGAGTATTGACCATCAAATTTACAAAGACCCGGCCGTTCCCCCTTTTAAAATTTCATTCTCAAACAAGGAGGACGATCAGAGATGCAGGGCCAAAGAGGCCCTGATCCTCTGGTTAACTGGAAAAGTTTAAAAAAGGTTTGGGGGAGTCTGTCCCTTTGGGGCAACAATTTAGGTGTTTCACTGCCCCAAATTGGCCTTTATGGAAGGTGGCAAGAAGAAAGCCAAATTTCCCCAAAAATATCCTTTTAAAAGTCCCTTTTTTAAAATTTTTTCCAAAGGGCCCTGGGGGACACCAAAATGAAAGAAGATGCTTTGGTTTAGATGAAACCAAAAACAAATTTTGGCCCCCATTTTAAAAAAAATATGTTTGGCGTAAAAGGGAACCGTCTTTACCTGAAAAACCCCCATCCCACTGTCACACATGGTGGGGGGGCATCTTTGGGTTTTGGGCCCGCTTTTTTTCAGCAGGGACAGGGAAGATGGCTAAAAATTTATGGGAAGATGGGTGGGGGCCAAATACAGGCCATTCTGGAAGAAAAAACCTTT
>JAODAL010048644.1:0-28825 GCA_025379985.1 Phyllomedusa bahiana | reverse complement strand
GGACCCTAGAATCTCTATAGCCACTCTAATGAGCCTCAGAAGGAGGCTTACTACTTAGCTGCAGTTTCGTTCCAAATAATTTTTACCATGCCCACACCAAACTATGGGTTTGAATTGAGTGTACAATGTACAGAAACTCTATGGCAGCTCTGCCTTAGCTTCCCACACTGATTTACGTAGCAAATCTCTCCACAATATTCCCTACTTTGCGTCACAGAAATCACAATCCAAACCTAGAGAGCCTTCCACTCCACATTCAGTATATTTCAAGTGGATTTCAAAACAGACTGGAAAAAATCGGTGCTGTGTAGACTAAAGCACAGATTTTTTATTGCTGTTTATGGCACAATGTCTACAGTCGGATTTTTGATGGATTCTAAATAATGAATTTGCCAAAAATCCAACTAAGAACCAGTAAACAAAGACATAGAGCTTTATAGCTGTGTGCACTACAGTTTACAAACCTTCCGTACTTATGTCACTGTAACAGAAATAGCTAGTAATAGCACAGCTGACATGCCAGTCACTGCTGTAGAACGAGCCACAGTTCAACCAGGAAGTATGAGTAGGAAGCTGGCTGTGCCTCTGTGAATCAGCATGGTAAGACAACTCCTTTAAAATATATTGTATGCTCAGAAGAAGCTCCTGTACATAGTACACAAGTATTTCATCATCTTCTAGCAGCTCTTTCTGACTTCTATACAAAATTCTCACTTTACCTAAAAAAAGCCTGACCCAGTTCTCCTTAGTCCCTTATCTCTTCTTTAATTCACACATACCAATTTCCAATTTGCCAATGGCAACCTCCTCTCTACCACTCTAAACTCCTCCTCACACTGTTGTATACAATATTTCTTTTGTGCTTCCCCTCTCTTCTGGAGCCCCCTCGCTTATTTTATCCTTTGGGCGCTCTCCAATTCTTTGACTCCTTAACGACCGCCCACCATCTTTTGACAGCGGGCATTTCAGGTCATTCGTCTCCAGCAACATCTTTTGGCGTCACTGCAGACATTGGAGTTTGGGGCGTCCGGCGCCGCAGCAGCACTGAGATCGGGGCTGTGCTACACAGCCCTGATCCCAGCGCAGCTCCTGCGAGCACTGGGAGGTGGAGGAAACCTCCGTTCCCCGATGCTTTAAACCTTTGATTGCCGCGGATCGTCACCACAGTACAATCAAAGGGTTTCCCTGCTCTGTCGAGTGATCGGAACACACGGTGACCTGACAGAGCTCGGGAAACGGCTGCACAGTCAGCCCTGGGGACCTAGAGTGGCCCCAGGGCTGTCTGTGTAAGAAGCCAGTGATCAGGACAGCCTGTGTGCTGTCCTGATCACTGCCTGTGTCATACTGACACAGATTATAATGTATTAGCATATATGAATATCCTAATATATTACTAAGTGTAAAAAAAAAAAAGTAAAACAGTTGGTATTAAATGTTATTACATGGTATTTAAAAAAAAGTAAAAAACATAAAAAGTGTAAAAAAAAGAATAAAAAAATAAATAATAAAATAAAAATAAATATTTAATAAAAAATAATTGTGCATACATTACACACACACAAAAACCTACACATATTAGGTATCCACACGGCCATAATAACCTGTAGTATTAATCTTACAAGTTATTAAGTGTAAAATGTGAATGGTGTAAAAAAATGTAAAAAACAAAAAAAAGTAAAAAAAAATTCTGCAATTATTTATAAGTGAACTTAACCTATTCCACAATCAAAGTAACAACCCTTCAAGCTAACAACGAGGCGTGTCAGCATGAGGATGAAAAAAATACGCAGGTGTAGTCTCCGACTGAGGTTCGGGCAATAAAATAATATAAAGACTAAATTATTTCTTGCTTCTATACAAAATCAAACGGTCAAAGGGCTGCTCCCAACACAAACGAGAGGATGAACCTTCCGGTCACACACAGATTTTAGGGTGTCGGCATTAAAGGAGAGCTTAACGTACTTCCTGTGACAAGGAGGTATTCGGATTCACGGGACCCCTACTCATGATAACGGAGTACACTGTGATTCCGAATCCGCTGCCGAGCGCCTGCCAGCCCATTGGTGTCTCTGGGACACGCACAGACCTGTCTGGTGAAGGGGTCTGCTCAGTGTGATGTGCTGTTTGCCTTTGGATTTTAAATAGAAAGAAATAAATCTTTGATATTTTTTAGAGCCTCGCACCTGCATATATTTTTCTCTCCTCATCTGACACCATGTTGGTTGCTGAAGCTGCTTCGTTTCTTTGATTGCTGGTTGGAGTTGAACACAAGGAAGGCACCCTGAACCGAGAGCTCGCAAAGAAAGTCACAGGTGAGCTGCTTTTTTTGAATTTGTATGCTGAACTTAACCTATTCCCCCATAAAGTACAACTCGTCAAGTACAACTCGGGGGCGTGGCCTGAGCAGGGGATGTGACCAGACGCACGGTGTGAGCTCTCCTGACTTGAGCTCCGTTCCGCGGCCCAAATAAACCTCATAACTGGAGTAGAGACCCCTAAATCATGTCTAGTGGCTTCCCTTGGACCAAAAGCTGCAATTCGGTACCAGAGGTGTCTCGCTACCACACATATAGCCCGAGTTATGGACTGACACTCTCATCCCCCGGGTAACAGCAGCAGACAGCGCCATCTTGTCCCTGCGCACGTGGAACACGGCCATTACAAGAGCAGGAGCTCTTAAACGGTACTCCTTCCTCTGTGGGACTAAAGGTTGAAGGTACCTTTCGTGGATTCCTCTGGAGTCCCCCGTAGCCTCAGACCCACCGGTCAGTACACTCCTGGACCTCCGTCGGCTCCGAGCATCCGAACTGCCCGAGCGCCCTGCCCGAGCCATCTGCGCTGATCTCTGCCGGGGAAGCAGCTGACACAGAGCTCCCGCGGCTCTGGACTGAAGATGGCGACTCTGCTCCCAGCAGCGGAGTGAAGTGACTGGCCCAACCGAATCCGTGCAGCGCTCCCGTTCCCGCAGGTTGCCTCTATATCCTGGACCCCAGGTACCGGCGCTTGGCGCCCTTGCAGGGAACCCGGCGCATACATCTCTTTCCGCGGCAGGTTGCCGAGGAGAATTCTGTGCTGGCTATTAGCTCCCCAAAGTATTGCTATTAGCTCTCTGTTATCCATTTATTAGAAGGAACGACATTAATCTTGGCTATTACTAAGCCTTTTGGAGGTATTGTCAGCTCTTAGTACTCTGAAAGAAGGGCCTGCACATCTGACAAAACAACAAATACCCACCATGGTGTATTAACCCTACAATGTCTACAGTGTACCAACTATAACTGATCTGCGCCACCTTTATAGACAGCACAAGTATACATCATTGGTGACCATCCCAGAACTGTACATACCTTGTGACAACTACCACCCCCCCCTGCACTATTGGCTTGCATCCCTCTTGCTGATATCACAAATTCAGTGCTATCTTGTGCGGCTTATTCTCTTCCACTCCTAATCTGAAACGGACCTTGCTCACCCTCCTGTGCCATCACCTACAGCAGTACCAAAAGGAAGAAGATAGTATAATTAAAATTAGAAAGAACAAGGAGGGGGAAAAAAAATAATCCACTTCACCACTCATACATCAATCCAATATATACGTTACTTCCTCTCTTACCTGGGGCCACAATTCTTAACAATGGGAGGCACCTCAAAGAAAAATCCAAAAAAGACTCAACCCTCCAAGCTCCCGGAGTTCTTCTCTTCATCCTCCCAGTCAACCCAGTCTGTTAAGAGAGGACTCCAATTTCTCCCTCCCTCTCCCTCCCCCTCGTCGAGGGCTGAATCAGTGGATCTGGACCATCGGGACCCATCCGAGGCCCAACCCATCACCTCGGCCTCTCTTCAACAGATGTTCTCCTCTTTCCGCTCTACTCTTTTATCCGATTTAAAAGAGATGATGTTTGATCTAAAGCAAGACATTCAATCTATTGCATCACGCACAGACCATATTGAAGGGAAAATGTCTGATTTCGCCAAATCCCACAATGTTCTGATAGATGCCAACAACCAACTAGAGGAGGAAGTACAACGCCTGTCAAACAAAGTTAATGACCTGGAAGACCGTTCCCGCCGCAATAACGTCAGAATCCGTGGCATTCCAGAATCCGTGTCCCCTGATCAATTAAATATGTATCTTATAGACCTCATGTCTCTGGTCCTACCCAATGCTACTACTCAAGAGCTACTCATCGACCGAATACACCGTATCCCCAAGCCAAGGAATTTAGGTGCGCAGGTCCCACGAGACACCATTGCCAGGATCCATTTCTTCAATGTCAAAGAAGATTTCCTCCGCTCCCTCCGCAAGCTAAGCAACCTTCCTGAGCGTTTCCAAGCTATTTCCATATTCCCCGATCTCTCTGCGGCGACCATGTTGCGGAGAAAGGAGTTTCAACCTTACACCAAACTCTTGCGGGACCGTGAAATCCAATATAGATGGGGTTTCCCTGTAAAATTGATTGTGATCAGAGATGGCACACAGTTCACCTGTAATTCTCCTGAAGAAGCTTCTGCTCTCCTCAAATCCTGGAACCTCATTTCTTCTGGTGAATTTAGTCCAGCTCAAAAGAAGCAAATTCGCCCAGAGATGATTACTCCCCTTTGGTCAGACAAAGCTACTCGCTCCAAATCCTGAAGCAACAATTGACACTCCAGTTAAATTTCCTTAATGATTCTTCATTTAGGAGCTCCTCCGGGAGAGCTCCACCTCTCCTGTTGTTTTATCTCCTGGTATCTGTTCCCTGCAGAGTCAGGCAAGACTTGCCCGTGTTAATTTTTCCTTTTCAGGAATGGACGATTCTGATGCTCTCACTCGTTGTATGCCATTTACACCGTGTTTGTGTTTTCTTTTCTGTTACAATGTGTCTCTATGATGCTATGTGGATTTTCCAAGACCCTCAGAAAGTTCTTGGTTCTATATTTAGATATGCAGCTCATCTCTATTGTTTTAATTATATAGATGTCGGTTAAATTTCTTACATATAATGTGAGGGGTTTGAACTCCCCCTTCAAACGTTCCTTGCTCTGGAGAGATCTTACTAAATCGGCAGACGTCATTTGCCTTCAGGAGACCCATCTAACCACAACAGACCCCTTTAGATTAAAGCATAAACACTTCCCGATTATTTTTCAAGCACATGCCCCAAAAAAGAAAGCAGGAGTGGCGATATTAATTAGAAGCTCCATAACTTTTTCTCTCCAACAGTCCATCATTGACCCAAAAGGTCGCTTTATCATTCTAGTATGCACCATTAATTCTAGGCCCTACACACTCGCAACCATCTACGCTCCTAATGAAAAGCGAAGGAACGTGAGAAGAGGTGGCTTAATCCTGTGTGGAGATTATAACCTTGTGGCCTGCAACGACATGGATAGATCCAGACTTAGAGGAAAATCTGTGAAAGACCTCCATTCTCTTATTCTGGAGGAGGAATTACATGATGCATGGCGTTATTTACATATGTCTGAAAGAGATTATTCCTTTTTCTCTGCTTCTAAAAATGTCTTTTCTCGCATTGACTTTTTCTTGATAGATAAAATAGTGCTTAACCAACTTTTGTCATCCAACTTTTGATATATCACCTGGTCGGATCACGCCCCAGTAGACTTGTGTATAGAAAGCTCCCGTCCCACTTCCCAAAATTCACGCTGGCGATTAAATAACTACCTCCTCAAGAACCCCAACAATATCAGCTTTATAAATTCACACCTTAAAACTTTTTTTGACCTTAATGTTGCCACGGCTTCCTCCGACAGTCTGGTTTGGTGCGCTCATAAGGCCTTTATTAGGGGGATTTTTATTCAGTTGGCGGGTAAGAGACAGGCACTTTTAGAGGAGGTACTTACTGACCTTGGAAAAGCGGACGCAGAGTTTAAAAAAAAAACATCCCCTAGAAACAAAGAACGACTAGCTGAATTAAAAAACAACCTTAGATCCATATATCTTCAGAAATACGAATTTAACTTAGCAAAAATGAAATGGCAATTTTACCTACAAGGTGATAAACCCAGCAAAATCTTGGCTAAACGGGTTACATCCCAAAAATCACTTTCTAGAATCCCCTACCTAACCTCCTCTTCGGGATCCAAACTTATTAATCCTATAGATATCGCTAACAACTTTGCAGAATACTACTCCAAACTTTATAATTTGCGTGTCTCTGAGAACTTATCCGAGCCGACTATACCTGATATAAATTCCTTTCTTCACTCTGTTAAACTTCCCTCATTGGACCCTGTACAACTAAACGACTTAAACAAACCTTTCTCGGTATCAGAGATCCAGAAAGCCATTCATATTAGCAAAGCAAATAAAGCACCCGGCCCAGATGGCCTTTCCAACGAATATTATCAAATCTTCTCAGACGTCCTGTCCTCTCACCTCACTTCTCTTTGCAATGACATTGCCGCTGGAGGTCCTCCTTTAAAGGAACTTCTCAAAGCCACCATTACCACTATCCCGAAGTCTGGTAAACCCCTAGACTGCCCCGCAAATTATAGACCCATTTCACTATTAAACACCGACATTAAACTTTACGCCAAAATTATTGCCTTACGACTAGAGATGGCCGAATTTCTCAAAAATTCGATTCGGTCACTTCGCCGAATTTTCTGACAAAAATAAATTTGGTCCGAATTACTTTGGGACAAATCGCGTTAAAAAGCAGCTATTTCCAGGCTGCAAAGAGCCTGGAGGGTGCTGTACAACGTTGTGCCATGCTTAAATATGCAGAGGGAGCTTGGTTTGGTCTTCATACAATGTTGTGTTTTAGTATGACACGCAGATGACTGCCGTCGCTCTTAGAATCGCTTCACTATAAAATTCCCTGGGCACTTAAGAGGGCAAAACTGACCAAAAAACTCAAGCGGGAATGTAGCCTGATAAAGTCATGCCAGCGAAAGCTGGAAAAAAACAAGCTGAGAGCTCAGGTGGCAACATTAGTGACAGAGTGTGGAGGTGACGGCGGCAGCCACAGCAGCATGAGGTCAGGCAGTGGCACAATGACATTCTGGAGGTGGCAAAACAGGAGGAAGCCACAGAATGGCACAATGACTGAGAGCGGAGGTCATGGCGGCAGCAGCATGAGGTCAGGCAGTGGCACAATGACATTCTGGAGGTGGCAAAACAGGAGGAAGCCACAGAATGGCACAATGACTGAGAGCGGAGGTCACGGCGGCAGCAGCATGAGGTCAGGCAGTGGCACAATGACACAGTGTGGAGGACACGGCAGCAGCCACAGCAGCAGCATGAGGTCAGAAAGTGGCACAATGACACAGTGTGGAGGACACGGCAGCAGCCACAGCAGCAGCATGAGGTCATAAAGTGGCACAATGACACAGTGTGGAGGACACGGCAGCAGCCACAGCAGCAGCATGAGGTCAGACAGTGGCACAATGACATTCTGGAGGTGGCAAAACAGTATTAGGCCACAGAGTGGCACAATCACACAGTGTAGAGGTCACAACAGCAGCAGTATGAGGTCAGGCAGTGGCACAATGACATTCTGGAGGTGGCAAAAACAGGACTAGGCCACAGAGTGGCACAATGACTGAGAGTGGAGGTCACAACAGCAGCAGTATGAAGTCAGGCAGTGGCACAATGACATTCTGGAGGTGGCAAAACAGGAGGAAGCCACAGAATGGCACAATGACTGAGAGTGGAGGTCACGGCGGCAGAAGCATGAGGTTAGGCAGTGGCACAATGACATTCTGGAGGTGGCAAAAACAGGACTAGGCCACAGAGTGGCACAATGACTGAGAGTGGAGGTCACAACAGCAGCAGTATGAGGTCGGGCAGTGGCACAATGACATTCTGGAGGTGGCAAAACAGGAGGAAGCCACAGAATGGCACAATGACTGAGAGCGGAGGTCACGGCGGCAGCAGCATGAGGTCAGGCAGTGGCACAATGACACAGTGTGGAGGACACGGCAGCAGCCACAGCAGCAGCATGAGGTCAGAAAGTGGCACAATGACAAATTCTGGAGGTGGCAAAAAAAGGAGTAGGCCACAGAGTGGCACAATGACAGAGATTTGAAGTGACGACGGCAGGAGCAACAGCATGATGTCAGAGAGTGGCACAATGACACAGTGTGGATGTCACGGCAACAGCAACAGCAGCAGCAGCATGAGGTCATAGAGTGGCACAATGACAGAGTGTTGAGGTGGGTGGCAATACCAGTCCCTGGTAAAGATGGTGGTAGGCAGATGGGAAAACTGGCAGCAGATGTGTGGCATCAGGCGGGTGGTGGCATCAGAATAATGGCTGAGGCAGGAAGTTTGAACCCAGACTGACGCCTAAGTCATTGGTGTGTGAAAATCCTGGCCAATCCACGCCTGATTCATCTTGACAAAGGTCAGTCGTTCCACATTTCCCGTGGACAAGCGGGTTCTCCTTGGGGTAACGATGGCCCCCGCCTCACTGAACACCCGCTCTGATGCCACACTACTGGCCGGGAAGGACAGCTTCTCCACTGCAAACTCGGCAAGTTGCGGCCACACATCCAGTTTGGCTGCCCAGTAGTCAGCGGATCTTCTAACTGAGTTGGCAGAGTGCTGTCCAAGTAGGCCACAACCTGTTGGTTCAGGGACTGCTACAGATCCTGCTGCTGCTGCTGCTGCTGCTGGCGACTGCCCTCCTCACTAGGCGGGTGAAGGAAGCTGCTCATCAGTGACTCCAGACTTAGTTACTACTGATGGAGCTGGTACTGCTCCTACCCCCCCCACCTTCCCCCAGCAGCCGCGGCAGTAGTACGTGAGCGCTGAGGAACCCCCCGGTCAGACCTGTCAGAGGAGGGACGATGCCGCACATAGGCAGCGGCCAACTGATTACGGAGGATTTCCCTATAGTATTTGAGTTTGTCCTCCCTCTCAATAGCAGGGAAAAAGGCTCCCATTTTGGACCGGTAGCGAGGGTCCAATAGGGTGGAGAGCCAGAAGTCATCCCTCTGCCGGATGCTGACTATTCGGCTGTCACTAGCCAGGCAAATAAGCATGCTGCGGGCCATCTGCACAAGTGACTCTGAGGGGCTCCCTGCCTCCATTTCCACTGTATACTGCCACGGTGCTTGGGGGTCATCTGCCTCATCTTCCTCATCTCCATCCACCTCCTCCAGCTGCTCCTGCTCCTCCTCTCTTGTCACCTGGGTAGAAAATCCACTCATTTCACCAGACAATGCTTCTGCTCCAATGTCCTCCTCCTCCTCCTCCTCCATTTCAGTCCCCACCGGACTCATGTGGCCACGAGATGTAGTCGCCACGTCTCCAGTCCCCTGCCCAGACAGATTTTTCAGCATCTGTTCCAGGACATGAAGCAGTGGAATGACGTTATTCATCCCGTAGTCCTGGCGACTGACAAATAACGTTGCCTCCTCGAATGGCCTCAACAAACGGCAGGTGTCACGCATGAGCTGCCACTGGATGAAATCAAAGTTACACAGGGGAGTACTTCTGTATGCCTGGATCATCAAAAAATCGTTAATGGCCTTCCTCTGTTCATACAGTCGGTCCAACATGTGCAGGCTGGAATTCCAGCGGGTGGAAACATCGCATATCAGAGTGTGTTGGGGGAGGCCGTTCTGCCGCTGCAACTCGAGGAGGGTGTTCCTGGCTTTGTAGGAATGGATAAAGTGCATGCACAGTTTCCTGGCCATTTTCAGAATGTTCTGAAGATCGGTGGAAGACTTCAGGAACCTTTTCAAAAACCAGATTGAACACATGCGCCATGCAGGGCGCATGGACCATCCCTCCTCGGTGCAGCGGCGGACACCATGTTCCTCCCATTGTCCGTCACCATGGTTCCGATTTGCAGTTGGCGCGGAGAAAGCCACACATAGATTTCTTGCTGCATGACGCGGAGCAGTTCCTCCCCTGTGTGACTTCGTTCGCCGAGGCAAGCCAGGTGTAGAACTGCGTGACACCGCTGTGCCCTACACATGTGGTATGATGGAGCAGTACTTGTGGAGGCTGAGATGGTGGTGATGGTGGAGGAGGAGGAGGCGGACATTGGCGCAGGTGCAGCAGTTTGACAACGTGGGGGAGAAAGCGGCGTCTCCTGTCCAAGTTGTTGGTGTGCCTGGGCAGGAAGCACATTCACCAGTGGGCCATAAAGGACATGTACTGGCCCTGACCGTAGTTACAGCTCCAGACGTCCCGCTGCCGTGGACCTTGGAACAAACCGATAAGCTCAAGGACTGGCCCACCTTCTGTTCTACATATGTATGAAGTGCTGGTACTGCCTTTTTGGAAAATAAATTACGGCTTGGAACTCTCCATCTAGGCTCGGCACAAGCCATTAGTTCTCTGAATGGTGCAGAGTCCACCATTTGGAAAGGGAGGGACTGCAATACCAACAACTTGGACAGGAGCACGGTCAGCTGCTGCACCTTAGGATGGTTGGACGCATACTGTTGTCTCTTTGCAATCGCCTCGCTGAACGACTGCTGGTGCCATGAGTTGCGAGGAACAGGAGCATCTGGACCGGGAGATGATGTCAAAGAGAAACAGCTCCCTTCTGCAGAGGTGGTGGAGCCTTGACTGGCTGCAATGGCATGCGTGCCACTGGGCGCTGCTGCTGCTGCTGTTGCTGCGGCGACAGGATGGACCACCACATCTGAGCCACGTTTCTCCCAGGCCACCAGATGGTGACGCTGCATGTGTTGACGCAGGGCCGTAATGCCAACGTTAGCTCCCTGGCCACGCTTCACTTTCTGCCCACAGATTCTACATATACCCATATTTGGCTCCTCCGGTGTCTTAGAAAAGAACTGCCACACCGCCGAGTATCGGATTTTACTGCCAACGCTCCGCACTGAGTTGCCTCGCTGAGCCCCTGTGCCGCTACTTTCTTGGACCTGCGAAGCGGGTTTTTTACCCCGTGGCCGCTTGGCTCCCGACCTCACACTGCTGCTATCCTGCTGACTCACGGCCACACGACCCACTTGCTGGCTGCGCTGCTGCCTGACGCGCAAGCTGATGCCCTCTTCTCCTGACGATGATGAAGCCCTTGCCTCACCCGGCTCCCAAGTGCGGTCGGCTACATCATCATCTATTTGTGTTTCATCGTCACTGCTGTCCTCATCACCGGTCTTGGTATGCCGAGGCTGACCTCTCACAACATGACCTCCCATGCCACTCTCCACATCTATACTTTGCCGCCTACTGCAAGAAGCAGGGGATATTGGCCCCATTTCTTCGCTGCCAAGTAGCTGCTGCCTGCCCTCCTCAAATTGTCATCTCGCTATATAGTGGCGCTGAGCCCAGACCACATAGTAGATCTCTGATTGAGGGAACCGGATGGGACAGAGGCGGGCTGAGGACAGGTGAGGGCCGCTGAACCGCTCCCGGGCCATGCCAACTAAGGGTTGTGTCTGAGGTTCCCACCGACTCTTGGCTGGGGTTGTCAGATGTCATCTGGGAGGAAGAGGATGACCTAGTCAACCAATCAAGAACCCTTGGGTTGCTGAACAACACACGGCCGCTAGATGACAGCGGCAGTTGTGGCCTCAACGAGTGACCCCTGCTGCGACGTCCCCTTGCTGTGCTGCGACCTGGGCCTGTTCCAGGAATGTTTGTGCCACTGCCACTCGCAGGTGCAGAGCCTGCCACCTCTCTGTCTGACATACTGTTTGTTCTAAAATGTACAGACACTGTTTGATGATGATATCTGTATATGATAAATAAACACCCTGTTTTTGACTCCAAATGAACCCAGTAACAAGCTTGGGTAACCCTTGGATATAAATTGCGCTCCACAAATGGCCAGGACAAATTTACTTGTATGTGTCGTTTAAAAACACTGTGTGTTTTACTAAATGTAAAAGCACAAACAGGCTTAATTAACCTTCGGACATGAATTAGGCTACAGGAAAAATGTATATTTTTTGCCGTTGAAAAAGACGGTTTATTTTTGTCAGCACACCAGCAAAACAACGCTTAATTAACCCCTGGATGTAAATTGCGCCAAAGAATTGAGCCGCACAAACTAGTAGCTTTGTAGCGTGTTACAATTGCGTGTTTTCTATGCCACACAACAAGAGGATACAGTTCGTAAATTAAACCTTTGCTTGTGAATTTATGTATCAGGAGAAAAATTTATATATTTGGGGTTGAGAAAGACGGTTTATTTTTGTCAGCACACCAGCAAAACAACGCTTAATTAACCCCTGGATGTAAACTGCGCCAAAGAATTGAGCCGCACAAACTAGTAGCTTTGTAGCGTGTTACAATTGCGTGTTTTCTACGCCACACAACAAGAGATACAGTTGTAATTAACCTTTGCTTGTGAATTAGGCTACAGGAAAAATGTATATATTTTGGCGTTGAAAAGACGGTTTATTTTTGTCAGCACACCAGCAAAACAACGCTTAATTAACCCCTGGATGTAAATTGCGCCAAAGAATTGAGCCGCACAAACTAGTAGCTTTGTAGCATGTTACAATTGCGTGTTTTCTACGCCACACAACAAGAGATACAGTTGTAATTAACCTTTGCTTGTGAATTAGGCTACAGGAAAAATTTATACATTGTGGCATTGAAAAAGACGGTTTCTTGGGGTCAGCACACCAGCAAAACAACGCTTAATTAACCCCTGGATGTAAATTGCGCAATAGAATTGAGCAGCCAAAAATGAAGTGGTATTTGTATTGTAAAAACGCTGTTTCTTTAAATGAATACAACAGGAACTGGCTTAGATCCCATTTGAATATTGAATGTATATGCAGCTGCAGTGGATGCACACTGGATTTCAGATCCAATACCCCAAAAAATTAGAAATAGAACATTAAGAGAACAGTCTCTGAGACAAGCTGAGACACCCCACAGAAATCGCTATATAAAAATCAATTCTTCAGTAAGAGCTATCAGCCGCGGCAGCACCTTCCCTGATCAGTACAGTGAGAGCGGTATGAGCTCCCAGCGTCGCGCCCGGACTTATATAGTGCGGTGACGTCACAGAATCCTGTCATGCAGGCTATGCCCTTCTTCCTCCCAGAGTGCTTTGCCCCATGTAGCGCCATGTGCTCGCAGCCATTTTATCAATCAAAAGCACACTTCGTTCACCCGAAGTACCCCAAAGTTCGACTTCGTTACGAACCGAAGTTTTCCTGAAATTCTAAACGAATTCCACTTCGTTAGAATCAATTCGCCCATCTCTACTTACGACTAAACAGTATCTTACCCTCTCTTGTACACAGCGACCAAGTCGGTTTTGTTCAAGGCAGACAGGCCAGGGACGCAACAAGACGCATTTTAGACCTAGTCCAGATCGCAAGCTCTTCCTCTGACAATGTTGCTTTCTTATCACTCGACGCAGAGAAAGCTTTTGACCGAGTGAATTGTATGTCCAGTCAGTGTTAGAACGTTTTGGCTTTTCTGGTTTTCTATTAGGCGCAATCATGGCCCTATACACCTGTCCATCTGCTCAAGTACTAACCTCTGGTTTCCTTTCCTTCCCATTCGACATCGCCAACAGTACGCGTCAAGGTTGTCCCCTCTCCCCTTTAATTTTTGTTATTTGCATGGAACCCTTAGCAGAGTATATTAGAACTAATCACTCCATAACGGGACTCTCAGTTAACAAAGTCCACCACAAAATTAGTCTTTATGCTGATGACGTGCAATTAATTGTCACTAACCCAAGTTCCTCAATTGTAGAAATTCTCAATTCTTTAAACAAATTCTCCTCCCTCTCATTTTATAAGTTAAATACCTCCAAAACAACGTTATTCCCAGTAAATTACGTCCTCCCCCAAAAAAGCCTATTGAACCTATTTGGTTTTAATTGGTCAAACTCTTTCATTACCTATCTAGGAATTAAGGTCTTTGCCTCCCCATCTCAGACCTTAGAGAATAATTATATGTCTCTACACGACATCCTGGAATCTGAAACCAAACGCTAATTGGCCTTAAATTTGTCCTGGTCGGCTAGAATAAATGTTTACAAAATGTCCCTTCTTCCCAAATTTATTTATATTTGCAGATCAATTCCATATCTGATTCCGCCATCCATCATACGTAAAATGCAAAATATGTTATCCAAATTCATATGGAATGGTCGTAGACCAAGGATTAAGAGGGACACTTTGTTCTATAGACACGACCAGGGAGGTTTAGCAGTTCCAAACTTGACAGCCTACAATGAAGCAATTCTCCTGGAGCAAGCCTTTTTTCTTTGGCTCCCTTCACCCACTTTACCCTGGGCCCAACTCAAATCCGCTTCCTTTACACCTCGCTTAGTTAAACACCATTTACTAGCATCACTGTAAGGCTGCCCTACTCCTGACTCTAAACTACAAATCTCTGATTTATTTAGGGTGTGGTCTAAACACTGTGTACCACAATCCTGGATCCCTCTTAATACGAAAAACTTCCCACTTGCTGCACTCAACTGCTGGAATATAAATTACTCTTTCCATGTGTGGGAAAAATATAATATATCTTGTTTAGACCAACTCTTCAGGGGCTCCACTCTCTGCTCTTTCTCCGAACTAGCTGCATCCTTCCAGCTCCCTAACTCTCTCTTTGTCCAATATCTTCAACTTCGCCACACCATCCAAGACCTACATTGGCCCCAATCCTCTCCCTCCGACCCGAGTTTTTATAATTTCCTTAGTGGGAAGCTAGGTCGTGGGAAAGGGCTCTCCCTGATCTATCAACTGATCTTGAAGTCGGACAAGCCCTCGAAATTCTCAGCCATTCTTAAGTGGGAAAAAGAACTTAACCACAGCCTTTCCATAGATCAATGGCAACAAGCCTTTTCCCTTCCCTGCAAACTATCTAAATGCTCTAATCATTCAGAAACTATGCATAAAATTCAGCTCCGATGGTATCTACCGCCTACCAGAGTGGCTCACATGCACTCGGGCTCTTCAGACTTATGTTGGAAGGGTTGTGGACAACAGGGTACGATGCTCCATGTGTGGTGGGGTTGCCCCCTTATTATATTTTTTTGGCTCTCAGTTGCGACTTTGCTATCCAAGGTAACACAGCTCTCCATCTCCTTAACACCGGAGCTAGCAGTCCTAGATATAGGCTTAACTGATATCCCTCCCACGCTTAGAACTATTTTCTTTCACACCCTCATTGCAGCTAGGACGGCGATCGCGTCCAGATGGAAGGACCCTTCTCCTCCCTCCCTTCCAGAGGTAATTCACCGTTTAAACTTTAACTGCTCATGTGAAATTAGACTAATCGATTCCCCGGTTATCTGTCATAAAAAAAGGAAGCTTTGGGAGCCATGGATTAATTCTAAGCACTACATCAGTAAGTTTTATTAAATAGAGTTACTTTCCTCCTCGCATTCCCATATTCACCTTAGTTCTCTTGTTCAGTCCTTATGGAGAGACACATTAGTTCATAAGTTTTCTTTTTTTGATCATTTAGGTACTGTCTTTTTTGCTGTTTTGGTACCTTTCTTTTGCAATGTAAGGTGTTTCATTGTTCTCGGCAATGATGTTTCGTACGCTTGTTCTTGCAGTTCTACATGTTCTTTTAATTAATTACTGTAATGAATACCCACAATTAATATCGTGCTATTGATCATTCACGTTAATGCTCAATTGTACTATGTATATTGTTTACATCTGTAATAAACATGTTTAAAGGATAAAAAAATAAAAAGTACAACTCGTCTCAAATAAAACGAGGCCTCATACAACTGCGTCATTGAAAAAATAAAAAAGTTACAAATGTTGAAACGCAAGGAGAAAAAAACTCAAAAAATTTGCTGGTCATTAACTACTTTTCAGGCGTTCGGCTTAAGGGGTTAAACAATTCTCTTTTACACCAACCAAATAACATAGGTTATAGTCTTCCAACTGCTTTTCCACCATAGCCTCAGTTTGTCAAGTCAAGAGCTGGTAATTCCAGTTATTCCCTATTTGTCACAGATTACAAGAAAATTAGTACATGGACTCAAGCACTTCTCCTCTTTTATAAAAGACAAATATTTATTGAATTCACTTTTAAAAACTGATAGAAGCATGGTCAGGACAATAATAAAAGCTGACGTATTTCAAAACTACTCCCAGTAGGAGACAAAATAAGCCCCAGAAATTAAACAGGAGCAGCTCACACACCCATACAGTAGGGGGATAACTGCCTAGTAAAAAAACTCACATTGGTTAAGTATCAGTTCACACCAGTATATAGAAAAGCCACAATACCATACAGGAGAGATTGCACAAGTGCAAAAATACTGATAAACAACCACTCACACTCCTACTATGCATGAGGGGCGATTGCTAGTATTACAATTGCATATAGATAAGGCTTATAAAGGTTGTCAATTCTAATATTTATAATCTTTATTTATATAGCGCCAACATATTCCACAGCACTTTACAATTTAGAGGGTATAAGGTGTGAGGGCCTTACTCACAAAAGCTTACAATCTGTTAGGTTGTATGGGTGAGACGAAGGATGCTTGGTTTACATAATGGTACTCGCGACCCACCGGAGTACTTTACAGAGCGGGGAGCTCTAACTCTCTGTTCCATGTTAGCTTTCGAGTGTATATATGTTCAGAGGACGCGTATACAGTTGAAAATACCACCGGCGCTCTGGACCCGTAGTAGTGGCCCAGAATCTAGCAGCGGACTGAATCTGCCCTGTGGGCAGATAGCAGGTTTGAGGCACCAACAGTTTTATCCGGGGATAAAACTGCCTAGCAATCCCAATGTTACAAGAAAGTTTTTTGTCTTTGAGAAATGAGCTCTGGAATTAAAAGAACATAGTTATTTGTAGGATTGTAGCCAAGAAAGTTTCATTCAGCTAAATTCAACTTCATTCATCTGACAGCTATTCTTCCCTGCTCCACCATAGACATGTTTGTTTTTTTTCAAAACTACCAAAGCCCTTGTCATAAAGCCTCTCTAAAGACCAGCAGTAAATCCCTGTTAATGACATGAATATGGCTGCTCTGAGGAGTGGAGTCTAAGGAGCACCTGGTTTACACCCTCAAGGGCTTGGACTCCAATGCAGGATACTTTTAGGTTGGTACGCCCATCACAGTCTCCCACAGCAGGCAGTAGGCTTGGACAGTCAGTGAAGTGTCAGGGCAGGTGGCAGACAAGTGGTGGCAGAGAAGTTAACATTTGTATTATTAGTTATCCAGTACGTGTGACAAATACTGAAGATTATGCAATGAGTATGTGGTGGGTGTCCCTTCAATTAAATACTGAAGTACTGTCATAGGTGTAGGATAATACTCAAGGCACACAGTGACCCTTTAAATTGTCAAGGATCAGCACATGCACACTAGGGAAGAGCAATAGACATCTTGGCTCCCGGCTCATGACAGCCCTCTGGTAGTAGGGTAACTACCACAGGAACAAAGGACTTGGCATATTGAAATCCAGCATGGCTATCCTTCTTTCTCAGGCCCCCATACACATTAGATGGCTGGCTGACATTTATCTAATGAGCATGGTCATCTGATTTAGTTGCTGTGCTGTGATATAGAAATGTTTTTGGCAAAATACCTAATTCTGAAAACAGCAATCCCCAAGACAATAAATCAAATGCACAATGACATTAAATATCTGCTCGCTTTGACAGAAGTTTCTGTAGCAGTTTTTCCCCTCAGACTAGTGAATTAATGCTGCCTTCCAACATGACCCATTTAACCCTGGACACAATGTTCACTTACCGCTCTTCCTCTTGTGCAGTGAATTGTTCTGAGCTTGCTCAGTCATGTGAAAATTGCTTTATTATTACACTGAGCAAGAACAAGTTACTTGAAGCAGGAAAATTGGAACAGATAACTAGATAAAGGATTAAATAAGTCATACTGGTCATCTAATCAGTGCCAACTTGCACAGCCCTCAGCCTGAATTTACCAAATTTGATCACCTTGAAGTGTCTTCTGCCTGTCTTTAGTACTTCTCAGTGTGTCACACAGGGTTATCCACATGGTTCTATCAAGATCATCACACTTTACACATTTCAGACTAGAATGACACCAGGGAAATCATTAAAAATGGATATTACTTACCATCAGCATGAAAAAGCAAACTTAGAAAAGCTTTAAGTCTTCAATATAAGATGACCTTCATCATCCCTGTTCTCAATGGCTGTAATACTGGTGCCTTTTAAAGGCTCTCTGTGCAATGTTTTGGAACCAAGAGTGATATATGGGATGCAGATTTAAAACTTAACTGAAAAGTTTCGAAGAGTGGCAATACCAGAGATACCCACAATGGCATGATAACTTAACATAATCCACCTTTGGATTTCCAGAAGCTCACTACATTAAATAATGAAGCTTGCAACAATTGACACGTAGCTAACCTAAGAATCAATCAAAGATGGATGATATGGAGCTATTCCCATGGACTTAAGTCTCCATCGCTTCCATAACGAATGTAAAATACCAATGATTGACATCCAATACAGTGAAGGAAATAATTATTTGATCCCTTGCTGATTTTGTAAGTCTGCCCCCTGACAAAGACATGAACAGTCTATCATTTTAAGAGTAGTTTAATTTTAACATTGAGAGATAGAATATCAAAAATAAAATCCAGAAAAATCACATTGTATAAATTATATAAATTTATTTGCATTTTGCTGAGAGAATATGTATTTGATCCCTCTGGCAAACAAGACCTAATACTCGGTGGCAAAACCCCTGTTGGCAAGCACAACAGTCAGATGTTTAATTTAGTTCATGATGAGGTTTGTGCACATGTCAGGAGGAATTTTGGTCCACTCCTCTTTGCAGATCATCTCTAAATCATTAAGATTTTAAGGCTGTTGCTTGGCAACTCGGAGCTTCAACTTCCTCCATAAGTTTTCTATGGGATTAGGATCTGGAGACTGACTAGTCCACTCCATGACCTTAATGTGCTTCTTTTTGAGCCACTCCTTTATTGCCTTGGCTGTTTGTTTTGGGTGATTGTCTTGCTGTAAGACCCAGCCACGACCCATTTTTAATGTCCTGGCAGAGGTAAGAAGGTTGTCACTCTGGATTTTACGATACATGGCTCCATCCATTCTTCTATTGATGCAGTGAAGTAGTCCTGTGCCCTTAGCAGAGAAACACCCCCAAAACATAATGGGTCACATGTATGAAAACTGTCTAGGTCTAAAATTCACTTTGTTGCCCATAGCAACCAATCAGAGAGCCCCTTTCATTTGTACAGAGCACTATATGAAATGAGAGGGGAGCTCTGATTGGTTTCCATGGGCAGCAAAGTGAGTTTTAGACCAAAACAGTTTTCAAACATGTGGCTCAATGTTTCCAGCTATGCTTGACAGTGGAGACGGTGTTCTTTGGGTCATAGGCAGCATTTCTCTTCCTCCAAACATGGCGAGTTGAGTTAATGCCAAAGAGCTCAATTTTTGTCTCAGTTGACCACAGCATCTTCTCCCAGTTACTCAGTTGACCTTGGGGACACTGCAGAATTTTAAACCATCTTGGCGTAATGTGTTACCAATGGTTTTCTGTGTGACTGTGGTCCCAGCTGCCTTGAGATAATAAACAAGTTCCTCCTGTGTAGTTTTAGGCTGATCTCTCACCTTTCTCATGATCAAGGATACCCAACGAGCTGAGGTTTTGCATGGTGCCCCAGACTAATGTCGATAGACAGTCATTTTGTATTTCTTCCATTTTCTTACTATTGCACCAACAGTTGTCTCCTTATCACCCAGCGTCTTATTTATGGTTTTGTAGCCCATTCCAGCTTTGTGCAGGTCTAGGATCTTGTCCCTGACATTCTTAGAATCTCTTTGGTCTTGCCCATGTTGTAGAGGTTAGAGTCTGACTGATTACTTGAGCTTGTGAACAGGAGACTTTTATAAAGGTGACTATTTAAGGCAGCTGTCTTTAATGCAGGTAACGAGTTGATTAGGAGCATCTCACTGGTCTGTTGGGGCCAGAACTCTTAGGCCATGTTCACACGGCTTAAAATGGACCGTATTTCGGACCATAGTTACGCGCCGAAGTGCGCAAATTAAGGGCTGAAAACGGCCCATTCATTACGGTAATCCACAGTTCTCATAGAGAACTATGGATTGCGTCTCCTCTCCCCGCCCGGCGAATCCGCCGGGCGGGGAGATAATTGACATGTCACTTTCTAGCGGCGTATACGCGCCGCTAGTAATGATTGTCTATGGGCCGGCGATAGACAATCATGATTGTCTAATACGTCCCGCATTTAAGCCGTGTGAACCTAGCCTTAATGGTTGGTAAGGGATTAAATACTTATGTCTCTCAGCAAAATGCAAATAAATGTATATAATTTATGCTATGTGATTTTCTGGATTTTATTTTGGATATTCTATCTCTCAATGTTAAATTTAACCTACTTTTAAAATTATAGATTGTTCATGTCTCTGTCAGTGGGCAAACTTACAAAATCAGCAAGGCATTAAATAATTATTTCCTTCACTGTATATGAAACCCTTTCAAATATACCCAATTGTATTTAAGAGGGATAAACAATAACACCTGGTTACATCTGGTTCAAGTGTATGTCAACATTTTAGATTAGTACCATAATTTTCTCTTAGTGGCTTTTCCACTGAGCACCCGACCTCCACCAGGTGTGCTGCACCATCACATTGTCTACACTCCTTATTCAAAAATAAATGATCAGCTGATTGCAATGGATCCTGCTGGTGAAAACGTAAACAATCAGCTGTTATCCAACAAAGTAAAATTCAATAGACCATATAGGATTAACTATTCACTTTCGTACATGTAGGGCGACATGTATGATTTTCAGCGCCCAGAATGTGCCTGAATCTATGAACCTGTTCTACTGTGGGTCATAGATTTAGTGCTTTCTAGCTACAAAGCGACACTTCTGGCTCAGGTAAACCACTTTTAAAGTGCTCTACCTGTTCCAGCGGCAATGCGCCTGGATTTGCTGTACTAAAGCTATAAATGTGTAGAATCGTACGGTTGTAGTGTGACACGTCTCCAGCACGTCCTCCGATCTCAGGTGCATTACAAAGCGCCACAGGCGCTCTGTATTGCGCCTTATATTGGAGTGCACCTGTTCAAAAATAGAGCTTCGGGCTGAAAAGATGCCAGACTTCTGGCGCAGCCCCGTTCATACATAATGAGTATATTCCATACAATGCTTAATACATTGGAAGCAATTGGAATAAAAATAGATACCTGCTCATTGTCAAACTGGAATGCATATTCATTGTGAAAAAGTCAATACAAAGTCCATATTAGTTCCAAAGGAAGCAGCCGGGCAAGGAGCTGAAAGCACATCTGTGCAAAGCTTCGAGGGCAGCCGCTTTCTTTCTCAAGCACAGCTCTTGCCCGGCTACTATCCTTGGAACTAACATGGACTTTGTATGGACTTTTCCGAAACACAAATGGATTCCAATTCGACAATGAGCACACTACAGGTTTTCTATTTTTACTCCAAAATTTAATTGTGCAAAAGTGAATGGTTAATCCTATATGGTTTATTGAATTTTTCTATTTTTGATGCATAAGAGTTTGGAGGAGACTCTAATCATAGACCTCTACTGTGACTGCTCAACAATGTAAGACATTATGTTGGTTTTTATTTGAATCAGTTGTTATGGCCGGGCAGAGGCATAACTTAAACTTCCTCGCCCCCAACATATAAAAAGGTCCCCACCTACCATCTATAATACTGCCAATTCTTATGTAGCAGAAGGGCCTTTGGGTTTCCTCTGGCTCAAGGGCCTAGAAAAAACTTCTACTTCTGCACCCCCAACAGCAACCCCTCTGTCCCCAGAAGAAGTTGTGGGCTGCCACACAGTCTATCTTCATTTAAAGAATTCTGTAACATTAAGAATCAGTTCCTAAGTGTTTAAAAGAAGATCCTTCAGCTCTTACCCAATGTTCAAAATGACTAATTGATAATAGCTAGGAATGCACAACTTACTATTTGGTCTGTTAAGTTAGTTTTTTACATTATATTACTCCTTTCCATTGCTTGCAGGATAAATTTAGCATTACTCACATACATAGCCAAATCTTTGAATATCACATCAGCTACCACAGAGGCAACCTTCTCACATCTCCTTAATATAATGAATAAGCTGCTTCTGTGCCTAGAAAAGGAAATATCAGCCAGTATGAGTGCTGGTAAAAGCATAATTTCCTTCTATCACTATCAAATCTTGGTGACTTTATTACAAGAGACCATCATCAAAATATACCCCAATGCCCACATCAATCTACAATCCAGCATGCATTCAAACTCTCTTTGGATTTCAGATGCTTTTCCCAGGAATCCTGGAAAGAAGCACCTCAAAATGTATTATGCAATTTCTTCTAAGTTCAGCAATACCCCATGTGTGGGTGTAAACTGCTGTTTTGGCACATGACAGGGCGTACAAGGAGGGACGCTATTTGACTTTTGAAATGCAAATTTTGGTGGGTGCCATGTCGCATTTGCAAAGCCCCCAAAATACCAGAACAAGTGAAACCTTACAGAAGTCACCCCATTTTGAATTTAACAATCTTCAGGGAATTCATCTATGGGTCTATTGTGTATTTTGGACCCATAAGTCTAACAAAGACTTCAGGGTTGTCTTGGAAGCCATTGGGACCTCGCGATTACACCGCAGAGGGCCCAGTGGAGACTGAGGGAGCATGTTGCCGACAGCGCACTGTGTCAGCGATAATATACAGCTGACTGCGTTTGCTAATCAGGAATGTCCAATTGCGTTAAGGCATTTGGATGTTCCTAAATCTTCATTACATGTTAATTCCCATCTCTTAAAATATTTTCATTTTCTGAGAATGAATCAGTGCTGCTGCCATTTCACTGTTTGTCTGTGCCACTCACCTTGCAGGAGAACTGCAGCACATCTCTATTCATATGAATGAAGCCAGCTGTAGTTCACTGCACAGCCACATGGCACAGTGAAAAGGCCACAATCAGCACTGCAGCTTCTGTCTTAGGATGTCTCATTGATTTTAAAGTGATCTAAAAAGCAATCACTTTAGAAGATAAGAATACCCCTTTAGTTGTAACAATGCTAGTTAGCATTGTATGATATACTGTATTATGGAACAAATGAATGTTAACCTATCAGTCACATGCAAAATTATATGAAGCATGTATCAAATACAAAACAGTGGCACTCACCATTAGATGTTGGAGCTACAGGGCACCAGGTAGACAATGCCAGGGAAATGAGTAAGAGTGACACCATAAAGGCTTTAATCTGGAAGCAAGATTATGGCTAAGCTAACTGACCCTAACTAACGCTCCCTGAATCCTTACCTACACCTAGCCCTATTGCTGTCCCTGAAACCAGACCCCCTGACCATATTCTGTACCTGAAATATATATGCAGGCAGTCTCGGGTTACAAACGGGATAGGGACTGTAGGTTTGTTCTTAAGTTGAAATTGTATGTAAGTCAGAACAGGTATATTTATTAAATGTAATTTCAGCAAAAAAAATTTTTTTTCGTTTTGGATAGTGCAGGGAACAGTTTTTTACATTTATTTTGCTGTCTGGCCCCTTTTTTTGAAGATTCACCCAAAAGCTCTGTATCTCCTGTGCAGCTGTGGCATGCTGGCACTTGGTTATCATGGGGCGTGACTCAGTGTTGAATGTCAACCACGCCCCATAAGTCTCCGTTTGTAAATAGGGGACGTATGTAAGTTGGAATCATGTAAGTCGGGGACTGCCTGTATACAATAAATGTCTCTAAGCTACAACTGACCCTGATATGAATAAGCTGGCACCAAAGTGAACCCAGCAATAAACATCCTTGACAACTGATGCAGAGCAACCTAAGTAGAACCAGAAATACAAGGTAAATCAAGACCTACAAATAACCAGCTAGGCAAAATAAACAGATTACTAGATGCAACCACTAGAACTGGACTAAATAATAAAGAACTAGGTACACAGACCATAGTAGATCACTGGAATAAAATACTAACAAATTCCTAGCCCCAATCTCTCAGGACATGTAGTATACTCTGCGCTTTGGCTGCCAAACTGAAGGAGCTTCATAGAGACTAGCAGTAACAACTTCGATAATGAGCTCCTGGTGCGCGACCTGTTCTATTGATCTGTTTGAGGTGGTTGCATAGCAAGCGCCCCACAAGAGATCTAATATGAAGGAGAGAATTTCTAACATTTGTAACATTAATAGGCTAAATCTTCTAATTCAAACACAATTACATCTGTTTAACACAAACCATTACATAAAAATCTTGAAACATATAGAATTTGAGTAATGAGGATAAACTAATGGCTGATATTTAGTTTCTTTTCCCTCTTACAATATGTATGTCATATTTGCAGTCTATTACCACTCCATTACACCGCATTATATGAAATAGGTGTTCAAAAGCCATCCCTGAAGACACTTATTTAAGAACGTCAATCTGTACAGTTTGCACAAGTCCTTCTTGTTCTTCCATCCCCTTGCTGCTCCACTATTGCATTGTGAGGAACCTTCATGTAGATAGGCTTTAGATCAACTCATTTTCTTAACTGTCAATTGCACAGTCAACATAATTCCGATTCCCAACCCTTCTCAACAGTGTATGACAACAGGATGTTATAAACAACATTTTCCTCTTTTTTTTGGCTTGTACAGATTAGTTTAAATGTTTAAACGTCCATCTAATGTAGCCATAAGCATATTCTCATAAGTCTAAGAAAATTAATCTCCACAAACATTCACAGGATTCTTGTTCTAGTTTAAGAGCACTCTATTACTAATTTCAGCCTTCCTGCTATTTTGGTAATGCTCTGTTTAGCCTCGATCATGTCTTAAATTAATCAACAGAGTGTGGGAAATTCAACATGTCCTTAGTGTTTTTGCAGGTTTGGATGTTTTCATTACATTACTCCTAGTTAGCATTTCCTATACAAGTATATCCGGAAGCTTTGTATATCATAATCTCGCGTTATCATTGTGGTTGACTCATTTATACTACAAGCAACATTTTATAAACTTACATCATGTCCTTCCACCTTTTAAGCATGTTTGCTTTTATTTTTTGCTTTTTTATAGAAAAGTTTATTTGATAAGAGGTCAAGATATAAATAACAATTAAGGTGTCTATATAACTCCATAACATGCACAGAGACCAGACGTGTTATAAGAATTGTGAATGTAAAAGATGCATAGAAGAGGCAGGAGTAATAATAAAATGTATGATTAATAACAATTAGATGCAGACAGTGAAGGAGGAGAACTCATGGAAAAACTTATTCGTGGGAAGCAGGGATGGGCTGAAGAGAAAGCTCTACTTAGAAGGGTAATGTGATGAGAAAGAAAACGGAAGCTCATTCTGTATAACTTAGTGACCTTAAAGTACAGTATGGGGAGGAACTTGGCTAAACATCTGCTGTTTTCATTACCTGTGAGTAGATTCGAAAAAGATTTTAATGACCCTGGTTCAAAAAACTTTAGGGGAAAAAACTTTCCCCATGCTTTTAAAATTAAAAATTTTTTAGGGGCTAAAGTACATTTGGAAGGTAATGCTAGGAAAAAACCAAAGTTAAAAAATTTTAAACCCCAAATAGGTGTTTTTTGGGAAAAAAGGGAAAACAAAAAGCTGTTTTCTGGATAAAAAAAGGGGCCCTGAATTTAAACCCAAAAAGGTCCCCTTTTCGAAAAATTTTAAAAATCCCTGGTTGGGGGGTTGGGGAGGTAAAAAACCAGAAAAAAAAATTTTAATGTTGAAATTAAAAAGGGTTTTAAAAAAATATTTTGGGAAAAAGAACTTTTTCCGGTTGTTTTTGGGCATCTGGAAACCCCTTTTCCTGTAACTTTTAAAAGGGTTTTTGTACATTGTGGGGCATGCCAAGCTACAGACACTTTTGTAAGATGGGGAAAAAGGGGGTTTGTTAGCAAAACAAAAAAAGCAAACAGCTAAACTTAGATGGGAAAGGGTGTTGAGAAAAAGAAAGAAAACGGGAAGCCCCCATTTTATATATTAAGGGCCTTAAAAAGGGTTTTTTCAAAATAAATGTTTGATTTTTTTAAATTTTTGGAAAGGAAAAATGAATTTTTCTAAATTTTATTGTTTTTGTTGTTTTTCTTTTGGCCCAGGAGAAAAAATTCTTCTTTATCTCCTTTTAGAGAAAACAAGTTTTTTCGGGGCAAAACGCCTCTCTCCCCCCCTTCCTGCTCTTATCTCTCATAGCTGATATGTCAATCTTGCTATGGGACCCCCCCAACCCCTGAAAATATGGAGTTTTCGTGGCTGGGGCCCTCTGAAAATTTTGCCGGTAAGAAAACCCTTTAAAAAACCCCGGGTTTGATGAATTTGGGGGAAAAATTCCACTATTTTTATGGCCTATCAGCATTTACAGACAGTTGGATATGCTGGTTTTGGGTGAGGTAACACCACAAACAAGATATTTTGAACCTGATTCCTAAATACTTAGAGAAAAAAATATATCAGGCTGCCTTTGGGCCCCTACCCAAACCTTTTTTGAAATTTTTTAAGGGTTTTTGTTCACTGTAGGCAAAAAAACTTGACCCTGGAAGAGGGGGTAAAAAGGGGTCATAGAAATATTCCAGGTAAACCAAGGTAGACAGCAAAATTTGAAAGGCAAAAACCCATTTAAAAAGGGTTTAAATAGTGAAGCTTCAAAATTACACTATATTAAACAAAAAAGAATAGCGCTGTTGTATTGCAGCGCTGGGTCCTGGGTCCAAGTCCAACTAAAGATAATATCTGCATGGAGTTTATTTGTTCCTCCTGTGTTTGGCTTTCCCCCCACCTAAAAAAAAGATCCCTTTAATGTAAAATTTTGTTCTGATTTCCAGGGGGGGACAAGGCCAAGATGAAAATTCCCCTCCCACGGGTTTTTGGGAAATTTTGGGAAAGCACTATATTTTAAAAAAAAAAAAATACAATATTGCTAGAATATTAGCACATAACCCAAAGAAAATTTTTTTTCAAAGGGACTGAAAATGGGGAAAACCAAGGCTTGAAATTAAAAGTTGTGGGTAATTAAAAGTTTCAAAATTTTCTTTTCCCTTTAACTTTTTACACACGTCTATTTATAATTTTTTAAAGAGAACCCAGCAGCTTTGGAAGTGCAAAAACCCCTTTTCCCTGTATGATATGTCAGGGGCCTATAAAAACTGAATTTTAAAACCATTTTTGTTTAATGCCAGGGAAACATGTTATGTTGTGTAGTTGTCGTGCACATCATGACTCCTTATTGTGGAAAAAAAATGAGAGTTTTTTCAGTTATTGGGTTTGGAAATTTGGGGTGACAGATGCCTCCGCTGTTCCCACTTGTCACTGCTCTTATATTGTTAAAAACCCGTTTCACTGCTAAAAATCAAAACATGTCTCCTGAAACAAAGGGTGCCTTCTTTGAATTTTTTAAAGGGAGACGGCTTTTGGAATCCCTTGTTGCCCGTGAGGGGATTTTTGTCAAAAAACCTGTAATATTTGGGTTTAATGAAAAGGGGGGGTTTTTTAAAGGAAGTTCCTTTAAATTTTTTCACAGTTTTGAATATAATGGTCTGTTTTACTGAGCTTAAAAACTAAAACAAAAATTGGTTTGTTTGGGCAGTAAAAATTTTTTTATTGCCACAAATTTAAGGGCATCCAAATGGTGGCAAAACCCTTAAAGGGGTTTTCTCACCTTGCTGTTTCATCGAGAGCTTATAGTTTATTAAAACCAGAAAAGTTTTAGAGCTAAAGTAAACAAAGTTTTTTGTCCCCTTTGTTTGTTAGGTAGAAAACATCAACTCTCAAGTGCGGGAGTTCTGTGTGCCGACCTATGTGCGAATAACCCCTGCTATAGACAAGAAAAACAGCTGGAGAGAGAAAGGCAGAGCAGGGCGGTAACCTAGAAAAAACCTGAGTGCACTCAGAGCTGATTAAATCACTTTTTTTCCCTCAAAAAGAAAAATAAAAAAAAAATTATTGGAAAAAATGTCTCCTTTTATTTTTCCCACATGTTGAAAAAAAAAAAAAAAAAAGCTTAAATATTTTAAAATGTACCCTTATTCCTTTTAATTACGTTAAAGGTTCTTTTGTATTTTTCCCTTAAATTTTATGTTTCAATTTTTTTTTTCTCAAATGAACTTTACTTGCCTGGTTTTATTGGTTGACTACAAAGAACATAATTTTAAGAAAAGGTATGTTAACATAATTTTTTTGTATTCCCTTTGAAATAAATTCTCACAAAAAAAAAAATTCACATTTTTGTAAATATTTTTTAAATCTTTTCTGGGACAAAACTGAAAATAACACTTTCCCCACAATGTGAGTAGCAATATACGGTTGTTAACAAAGTAAAATTTTGGGGTGCCCCCAAATAACTAACACCGTCAAAGTAATGTCTATTTCACTGTCTTTGTAGGTGAGCACTTTTGAAAAAAGCAAATTTTTTCAGCGTGATTTTTATTGTACCAAATGTGCAGGTGGGACAGGTTTATGTGGAATATGCAGAAAATTAGTAACAGGAAATAAGTTTTTTCTCTGTAAAATACATGCCACAGTTCAAATGTGGCATAAAAAAAAGCTATGTGAATGTGCCCTATGAGCAAAAAGTAAAAAAGTAACCAGAAAGCCCAGGCCCAGATGTTTTGAGCCCCAGCAAAGCCCCCGGACAAATTGCTTTTTAAATTTTTTGTGGTCACCATTATTTTTGAGCACTTTCTTTTTTTTTTTTTTTTGTTAAAAAATAAAAATTTATTTGAAGGATCAATAAAGGTACCCAAGCATTTCGTTAAAATGTGGTAAAACCCCCATTTCATAATATTTATCGCCCGACAAGAAAATAGCAATGGTGGGCGAACGTTTCTAAGAAGTGGAATTCTTTTAAATTTCAGGAAAACTTCGGTTCGGAACGAAGTTGAACTTTGGGGGACTTCGGGGGAAAATGGC
>JAODAL010048643.1:0-28825 GCA_025379985.1 Phyllomedusa bahiana | reverse complement strand
TTTTTTGGTCATTAAATATTAAAGTGTTTGTTTTATGGGATCTATTTAAAGAGCCATCAAAAAAGTGACAATGTTTAAAAAACAGTAAATACGTCATTTTGTGTCCTTCTTTGTTTTATTTGGTAGGACATTCATAGTTCATTAATTTAGTGCCAGCGTAATTCAAGTTGTAAATATGTTTTTTGGAAAAAAAAATACAACCTGCAAAATCACGAGATGCATATGATGATGTAAAATGCTTTCTATAGCACTATTGAAAACAAAATGTGTTTAATGTTAGTAAATCCATTGCAGAAAGGGTGCGGGTTTAAATGTTATTGGACAGAAAATATATGTACAACTGCGCATTGTTCATAGTAACTAAGGTAGTAGAGCTAAGGTTACTTAGCTCACTTGTTATATCACAAGTTATTTGTGGGCCTGCAGCAGTTCAATCTTTTTTAAACCCCGAAAATCTATATTTTTTTACCTATCCATGAAAGCAGAGTCATATGCAAGAGGGTGGTTACTGGATCTTTGTTTTTAATGTTTGACCTAGCCAACCGAGCTGCCTAGCATGGTGGTTGTACAGGCTACAAAAGATTACATACCTTTTTTATAACCCCCTGCTGAACAGACAGTAGCACAGGGGGTAGTGGATCAATGGCTCCTTGAAATACAAGCAAAGAAATGGGGGACAGCTTTCTGTTTTCCAATGTTGCCCACTTAAAGGGTTGTATCATTACATTAAATGGTCTCGAATAAGGGGACAGTGAAAACAAGCAAACTTTGGGCAATTGGATTTTATTTGCAAAGCGTTTGTTTTCACAGAATCCCTTATCTTCTTTTTCTGTAAACACTTTTTCCCCAGTGCTGGTCGGATTCCACCGCCTTTCAATACATTGGCTGACGACTCTACAAAATTTATATTCTGTCTGGCCCCCGGTCGTATTCACGGGAGCGTGCATATCTGCCTCTCTCACTCAGAATAAGGGGCCGGCAACAATTTCACTCTGCACAGCCAGCAGCTCCACAATAACACTTTCAGCTGCTTCCACAATCAGAAAACAGCAGAATTGTTCTCGGTGCCTAATGTCCTGCGTGTAAACATAGAAAGAAGACAGATTTGTGCTGCTCTGGAAGACGGGATTCATCTGTAACAAATCTCCAGCTTTGAGAGGAGAAGAGATCAGTGCTTTGAGTTCATAGAAGACTGTCTAGACTGAATGCAGGCCTGTGGTATGTAAACATACAGCCTCTTTCAAAATAAGATGCCCTAGGGAGAGGAACACACAGTGACATGTGGACTCAGACAAAAAGGGTGGAAGAGCATGAACAGTGAAGGGGGGATGATGACATCCCCCTTCAGTAAAAAACACCCAGCCGGGAGGGGAAGAACGCCCCATGGATTGAACAGCTGAGAAGCTAAAAGTACAATGAAATACACGAACTGATGAAGCGATACATCCCCTTTAAGGGCCCTGAACCCTAAGGGAAAACACAATGAGGAGGAGTCTTGCCAGGCATTGCTGCCTTGAACCTGGCTTCAGAGATGTCCAAGAGTGCAGGACTGTTTAATCTCTCCTGAGACATGTTGCTAACGTAATATCACTTCAGAATATCTATTGGTCTAACTGCTTACCTACGCCATGTATCAATAAGTCTTACTGCTCACCTACTGATATATCTATGTTTTTAAGCTCACCTACAGATGTATTTATATTGCCCTAACAGCCCAACTAATCTCTTCTCTAACTGCCTCTGCCATAACCTATCTTCCACTAACATCCAGTATCCACTGGCTGCCCTAGAGCCTTTAGAGAAAGCGTTTCTTTGCATCGTGTCCTGTTTACCGTGTACCGAACCCTTACGCACCCGTTTCTCGACCAACGAACCTTTGCCGCCTGCCCTGACCTCTGCCTGTCCCCGACTACGCCTATGTCTCACGATTTTGTACCACGCAATGCCTTGGCTGCCACCGCAAGCAAGTCATGCCACAGTGGAAGCGACCGGGTAGTTCCCCGCCCGCAGCAAGTCCATCCCGCTTTGCGGCGGGCTCTGGTGAAAACCGGTTCTACTTAGAAGCCCGTCCCTGGTTACAGCTTACACCATCGCTTGCGGTGTTCCAGCGGATCCACTACCAGCAAACGTGACACTGGTGTGTATGAGTAGTGCTGACCCCCAAAATGCTGAAAATTTTAACGGTAGTTAAAAGATGCACTTGGGAGTATCTATTAACCCCTAAATGTTATATTTTTAGCAGAACCCTACATTTTAGTAACCCTTTAAGGATATTTTCCATTTCAGAAATTTCCCGTCCATCACTTTTTTGTAAATATTCTGGATGACATGTCCCAATATGCAAGCGCCGTTTTTTTGGTCTATTTTTGCGGCAAAAACACTTGACGCATTTTCACATATATTAAATAAACTGTCGTTTCCACATAAACTAGGCGCAAAATTAATACGCTGGGCACGACACATTGTATTGTACCTAAAAAGGCCCATTACATGTAGTAGCAATGATACGCTGTGCGCCTTCATAACGCAATGCGCCTATTGAGGCGCATTACATACATAGTATGATAAGTTATGCACTGCGAGTTGCCCCAATGTGCCTTTTTGGTGCATTAGTTTACTATGCAAGGTTACCAGACGGCAGATTTTTTTAGAGGATTTGGACTTTATACTGATTAATGCACCATGAAAACTAAGCTCCGCGCCTACTAAATTTTTAGACAAGTCGCCCTATATCTTTTTCATGGGACAACACTGAAGATATCACACTTTAATATAATGTTAAGTACTCAGTGGTACAGCGTTATAACAGTGTAAATTTGGTGTGTCCTCAAAATACACACAGCCATCAATATCAAAAGCGCTGGCAACAAAATGGTGAGTGCACCACTAATTTAAAATGGACAAATTGTGCCCAATTTGCATTTCCCTCATACAGTGAAATATAACCATTAGTGTTAGAAGGTCTCAGGTGTGGAGTAAGAGCAGCTGTGTTAAAATTGATGTGATCATTCTCACATGATTGGATGCAAGATGCTGCTTGCTGCAGGCTGTGGGAGCTACAGGTCATTGATGAACCATGTATGCCAACATATACTGTGACATACTGAAGCAAGAGCATCACTCCCCTACTTCGGAAACAACTGGGTCGCAGGCTAAGTATTCAACATCAAAACACCACAACCACACCTCCAAGATAACCACTGCCTTGCTAAAGAAAATGAGGGGTAAAGGTGCTGGAAGCTTGCCAAGACATGACGGCTGTGGTGTTGAGTTATTTTGAGGGCAAAAACCAAATTTAAACACTGTTTATACAAGCTGTACACTGACTACTTTACATTTTATCATTTAATCACGTGTATACTTTCAGTGTTGTCCCATGAAAAGATATAATACAATATTTACAAAAATGCAGGGTGTCTCAGTTTTGTGAGATATTAATAAATGTTGAAAATGAAAAATATGCTTTAAGCGGTGATTAAATATGTGGGTATTGTTACAGACAACTCTGTGGGATCCAGATAGATACAGGTCCAAGTATATCTATTTAATAACCGTTAGTAAAAAAGCAGCATTTTTGAGGCTAGCACTATTCACAAAACCAACAAAGTGGACCATAACTTCAGTGTTGCCCATGAAAAGGTATACACAAAAATTCAAAAAAATGTGAGGGGTTGTAGTAACTTTTGTGAGGTACTGGACTGGCATATTGATGGGGACAAATGATAATTAATAAATAGGAATAAATAAAGAGTGAAGTGCATGCACAGTCCAACCACTCAGTTCTGCAAGAAGGCTTTTGTAGGCAATTCTCAAGAATAGGTGCGGGTCCCAGAAGTCATCCTGCAACTGACAGATATTTATCCACATACCCTATTGATATAGAAAACAATATATATGCACTCACCATTTATATCTGACTGCTGCAAATCAATACCATAACGTAACCCATGGGAGTGCTCAAAATATGAATTCTGGTTAACACCCATATTACAGCAAAAAAAAACAAAAATTCCAAGGAAAAAACCAATGTAAAGTTAGGCACTATCCTTATATAAAGATCATAAAGAAGCAGCTTTATGAAAAAAATTATAGAAACTGCAGCAGAACAATGTAACATAAAGTTTAAATACAAAAGGCCACATGACGGGTACGTATTTTGATTCTTGATTGACTCTTACTCATAGCAAGTCTGAAATGTGGAAAACCACTTTAAATATAACTCTTTCCAACTGTTGTTCAAAATGAAAGCTCTTGCGAGCAGGGCCCGTCACAACTTGTGTCTCATCTGTAAGTAGCTCAACTGTGGTAATGTCTGTCTTTTGTCTGTAATTATACCCTCTACATTGTACAAGTTCTGCGGAATTTGTTGGCGCTATATAAATAAAGAATATTATTAACTGTGGCTATCTTGGCCCATTTTTCAGCAATAGGTGTGAGACAAACTGAATTGGTCAGTCCCACAATCAATCTTTTATAATTTATCTCATCGATGAATGATAAATAAGTGTATTAATAAGTAAAAAAAAAAAAATTTTTTTTATGTATATACTGTATATTTATATATATATATTGTTTGTGTTGTGTATATATATAAATATAAAATTATATATATATATAATATAATATATATAAACACACTCGCCCGGCCACTTTATTAGATACAACATGCTATAACGGGTTGACCCCCTTTTGCCTTCCAGAACTGCCTCAATTCTTTTTTCGTGCATAGATTCCACAAGGTGTTGCAAGACGATGCTCATTTTGGTCCAAGGGCCCAAAGAGTGCCAGAAAATATTCCCCACGACCAAAGACAACCACCACCCCCAGCCTGAACCGTTGATACAAGGCAGGAAGGATCCATGCTTTTCCATGTTGTTGACGCCAAATTCGACCCTACCATCCGAATGTCGCAGCAGAAATCGAGACTCATCAGACCAGGCAAAACGTTTTTCAATCTTCTACTGTCCAATTACGTTTTTTCGATGAAGCTTAGGCAAATTGGAGCCTCAGTTTCCTGTTTCTTAGCTGAAAGGAGTGGCAACCAGGTGTGGTCTTTTCTTCTGCTGCTGTAGCCCACTGCCACAAAGTTCGCCGTACTGTGCGTTCAGAGATGCTCTTGGTGCTGCCTACCTTGGTTTAGTTACGGTGGGCTTCTATATCTCTATATCACTGTGCCTTTCTATCAGACTCAGAAACCATTCTGCCATTCTCCTTTGACCTCATGGCATCAACAAGGCATTTCCGCACACCAGGACAGCCGCTCAATGTATGTTTTTTCTTTTTCGGAAATTCTCCTGTAAAAACCTAGAGATGGTTGTGCGTGAAAATCCCAGAGATACAGCAGTTATCTGAAATACTCAGACCACCCTTCTGGCACCAACAACCATGCCACGTTCAAAAGCACCAAATCACCTTTCTTCCCCATACTTTTTGGTGAAAAATGCTCGGTTTTGAACTGCAGGAGATTGTCTTGGACCATGTCTACAGCCTCTAAATGCACTGAAGTTGCCGCCATGTGATTGGCTGATTAGAAATTAAGTGTTAACGTGCAGTTGGACAGGTTATACCTATAAAGTGGCCGGTGATGTATATACACACAACAAATACAAAAAAGACAATTACTCTCCTAAGTCCTTATGTGTCAGTCTCTCTATTCACCAGAACTTCGCCTGCCTTCAGTAACTGGGAACAGGAAGTAGCTGCCTGATCAGCAACTTCATGTCCTGTGACAACTAGCACCTGAAGGGGCATTTTTTTCTTATTCAGCCAGACACCCAGTGGACCCTCCTTCCTCTTATATCTTACTTGACAGTCCAATCACTATGGGCGACATGAATGAAGGAAGGCCGCGATGAAATGAATAGTCAGAGTCTCATTTTCAGTTATAACATGAGCCTGAGTATGAAAAGTGTTTTTTGTGCAATTATAAATGGGTGTAAAATTCGACCGCTTTCGCCTATGTGTTAGGCCGCATTACAGAACTTAGGGCGCATAAGTAATAGCGCCAAACATTGTATTAGGTTATAGACAAACTGGAATAAGAGAAGTCCCATTAGAATAGCATGTCATAATGAAACTAAGTTCTGACTTGCTTGGAGGACAACACAGGTCCCAGCAAGGGAACCTGTGGTGTGCTGGCTCTTGCCATATGTGGAATAAGGGTAGAGAACAGCAACAATACATTTCAAATATAATGAAGTCAAAATTAACATTTTAAATAATCTGAACACACAATCATCAGAGGGTTTTAAGTTGTAAAAGTTAGTTTAGATTCTTTTAATTTTATTAGAAATACATTTTATAGGTATATAATTTTTTTTGGGATATTGATATTTTTATTATTATTTTATATGAATAACATTTTTTATTTACTTTAAATAAGTTAATTTTATTATATTTGATAATGTCATAAATCACTTTTTTATTAATCTACTGGGTGTAAGTTGAGAAATATTGGACATTTTTTTGCCCCTATACAGCAAATCTAGCTCCACTTTCGTCTCCTCAGGCTCAGGCAGATCACAATTGAAATAGATCTGCCTGTCAAGCCAGAATGCGCCTAGTTTTTGCCGAACCACATCATGTAAGTGTCCAATCCTCACAAATGTGGTGCGACGACACATCTCTATAAACGCCCCAGAACGCGCCCAAGAACACCCCTTCATGTATTAGACGCAATACAAAGTGTCCGAGTTCTTACGAACAATGCGCCTAACACATACGAAAGGTGCATTAGAGATCGTACCCCGGCTCATTAGGGTGCATTGTCGCACAGAAAAAGGGTACAACCCTTTCAATATATGTCGCCCAATGAAGCGAAAGGCTAGTGAATATCAGTCAGGACAAAGGAAAAAGGGGTGTGCAATAAGAAACCTTATAATTTCTGACTTAAACACTTAACCCCTTACTGACATTTGCCGTACTCTACGGCAATGTCCCGGGTAGTGGATCGCCGCAAATTGCCGTAATGAGTACGATCAAGAGCGATCTTGCTCGCACACAAGGCGTAGCGCGCAAGATCGCGGCATGGACCGGCGGTATATTTACCGCTGGCAACATGCCGCATCCCCCACGGCCGGAGTGAGCTCCGTCTGCGGGGGATTAACCCCCGGATTGTCGCCGACATCGAGACCCGACATCGCGGCTCGGCGGCGGCAGGAGTGAGCTCCTGCTGCCCGCCGATCCCGGCTGCAGTAATGGCGCTGAGCGCCGCTACTGAGTCACCTCCTACCAGACAGCCCGACACTGAATGACAGTCATCCGGATGACTGGTGACGTCACGATGCCCACAAAGCATTGTGGGCAACGTGACCACAGTTGTCAAGGAGACCAGCATACAGCTATAAGCAGTATGCTGATCTCCCTATTGCATGAACGATCCTGACGATCGTTCATGCAATTCCCTCCTGGGTAAAAGTGTGTAAAAAGTAAAAAAAAAGTGTAAATAAGTAAAACGCTTACACCAAAAAATTTTAAAATAAAAACACGTACACCGCCCCTTTTCCCCCCTTAACAAACCAATCGCCCAAAAAAGATCAAAAATAAAATAAGAACCCATATTTGGTATCGCCGCGTGCATAGCGACCCCACCCTATAAATCTGTCACTTAATTAACCCGTACGGTGAACGTCCATAAAAAACAAAAACAAAAAACAGTCATCAGAATTCAATTTTGTACATCCTTCAGCACATAACATGGAATACAAAGGCAAATTAAAAACTAATATAAACGCAAAGTTGCACCCATTAAAACGTCAGTTCATCCCGCAAAAAAAAAGTCCTTACACAGCTCAGTATAGGGAAAAATTAAAAAGCTCTGGCTATTAAAGATACGATGCATAAATATTGTTATACACAATAAAGACACATTTTTTTTTCAAAAAAATTGTGCTTTTCAAATAAAAAAACTACATAAAGTTGGGTATCATCGTAATCGTCTCAAACCCACAGAGTCAAAACTAACTGTCACGGATACTGCATGGAGAACGCTATTAAAAATAAATATAAAAAACACGCTAGATCGCAGTAATTTCATCACCCTGGCCTTCCAAAAAAACGGATTTAAAAGCGATCATAAAGACCTTGTGCCCCTCAAAAATGTTACCAATAAAAACGATCAACTCACAATCCCGCAAAAAAAAGTCCCTATACAGTTCCATAAACAGAAAAATAAATAAGATATGGCTCTCAGACTGCTGCTGGAGCAAAAACGTGTTTTCCTTTTTCAATAAAAAGAGTTTTTATTGTTTAAAAGTAGTAAAACATTAAAAAAAATATACAAATGGTGGTATCGCTGTAATCGTATCAACCTGCTGAGGAAAACTATCATTTCACTATAGACCTGCACAGTGACCGCAGTAAAAAATAAAAATAAAAAACCACTACCAAGGATTGCGGTATTTTGTACAAAATAATGCCTCACAAAAACCTTAATAAAAAGTGATCAAAGCATCACATGCCCCCCATCATGGTACCAATAAAAACATCAACTCATCTCATAAAAAACAAGCCCACAAGCAGCTCCATATGCAAAAAATTAAGAAAGCTATGGCTCTCAGAATAGGACAACAAAAAATGCAACTTTTAATAAAACTCGCTTCTATTGTGTAGAAAGTAATAAAACATAAAAAACCATATAAAATTTTATATCATTGTAATGTACCGACCCCCCATAGTAAAGTTATCCCGTCAATTTTATCCCGTAATGGCGAATACGTAAAAATGAAGCCCAAAACAATGGCGGACCTCTGCGTTTCCCCCTCCCATTTCCATGGTCCCAATGCTATAACAAAAACACGGAACACCTGTGCGGCCAAAATGCACAATACACCCATTAGATGAGATCCCTGAGGGGTGTTAGAATAAAAATAGGGAAACTTTCTGAGTTTCACCTGTTCTAGTATTTGGGTGGCTTTGCAGATGCGACAATGGCCCTCCCAATATACTGTTGCTCCAAAAGCCCAATAGCGCTCCCTCCCTTGTACCCCCTGCCATGGCGCCCAAACAGCAGTTTCCACCCACATGTATCAAATTGTATTGCCGAACTTGGAAGAAATGCGTATCACAATTTTGGGGCTTTTTTCCAAGATTCCTTGTAAAAATTAAACATTTATCACTAAATTGCAGATTATTGGAAAAAATATACAGTATATTTTTTTATTTTCAGAGCCAAACGCTAAAAAAATTTGTGAAAACCCCTGGGGGTCGATATACTCACTACACCTCTGGATAAATAAGGGGTGTAGTTTCCAATATGGGGTCTCTATTAGGGGGTATTTTTTATTAAGTTTTGGAACCTTAGGGTGTCCACAAACCTAAATGTCCCCTAAATAAAAATTGTAAGGAAAATGAGGCCCCCCAAGAGTCACATAGGTGCGCCTCCTATTCTGGGGGCTTGTGGTTGAGCCAAATAATGCACTAGGGCCACATATAGGATATCTCTGAAAAACGGCAGAATCTGGGGAATCATATTAATTTGCATTTCCCTGATCCCATTTACCATATTCTTGTCAATAATGTATAAAATTGAAAATTTGCAAAAAAGTGAAATTTTGTAATTTCACTTCCACTTTGCTTTATTTCCTGTGATTCACCTACTGGGTTAATAAACTTCCTAAATTCGTTTTGAATACTTAAGGGTGTAGTTTCTTAATGAGGTTCATTTATGGGGGTAATCTAACATACAGAAAAAGGTCAATCAAAAGTCACGTTAGAACTGGACTGGTCCCTAAAATATGTATATTGCAAATTTTCTTGAAAATTTGAAAATTACTACTAAATTTATAAAGCCCCACTAATGTCGTAAAAAAAAAAAAAAGACATTTAAAAAAATGATGCAAACTACCGCAGACAAATGGTATATGCTAGTTATAAACTATTTTGTGAGTGGAATTATCTATCGTCGTACATGCAGAAACATTTTTGAAGTTGAAATTTGGTACATATTACACATTTTTTCATACCATAATTTGATTATTTTTTTTTCACAAATAAACAATCATTTTTTGGGACCAAAATTTCTTACTATCTTATAGCACAATGTGTCCCGAGAAAACAATCTCTGAATCACATGGATAGGTTAAAGTGTCAAAAAGTTATTCTCACATAAGTGACACATGACAGATTTAAAAAATGGGGCTCTGTCAGAGAGGCCAAAACTGGCTCCGGCGGTAAGGGGTTAAATAATCAAAATTGTTTAACATTATTTTATACAAGCTATTCATTGTCTTACAATTTGCTGACTATTACGGTGCATTAAGTGAATTGATTTAATATTTATTAGATTTGATATTGGTAAATTTAAGAGAATAATGGACCAAAGGATTCTCCAATTCTATTCTATGGGTTGACAGAATTCCACAGAGCACTGATCATTAGTGTCTACCTACTGAGGTTAATACATCCAGGTATCCACCACATGTTCTTAAATTGATCCTAATGAAAAATCAGCATTTGTAATGCAGATCACAGTGAAGCAAGGTATATTTTTTAGTGTAGAGAAGTGAGCTGTATGCAGATTATAAATACAATCTGGTCAGACAATCTTACCAAACTGATTAAGCAGATTTATTATTTAATGTATACATGCAGATATATACAAGCGAAAAACTGCACAGCTCAGAACAGGTCAGTTGCTATTTATCACTTAGGAACAGGGAAGAGAGAGGACAGTGCTTACCACTGGGAAAATATATGCAAATTCTGTACTTTTTCCAATAGTTCAGCATGTGTTACCGGCAATTAATGCTGTCTCGCTGGACAATAAAAGTAGATTATCTTTAAGGTAATGATTTCCAATTCAGTACTTTTTTTTGTTGAAGTAAAAAGAATCTTTAACTGTTTAGATATAAAGTCAAATGTAAAGTGTAAATCCACTCTTACCGCAATTTAGTTATACATCAAAATATAGTAATTTGCCTATTTCGTACTAACTTTGAGTAATAATATATATTTTTCTCTATTCGCATCAGAAGCTGTGGTTAAGCAGCATTATTCTGACTTCTAGCTTTAACTGTTAGGAGAATAAAGGATAATGTGACTCAGAATCAGACAAAGTCAGAAAGGTATACAACCCCTTTTTCTATTAAGAGCTTTTCCTACAATCAGCTGATCAGGGTCAGTCTGGCTCTTCAATCCCACAGATATCAGCTGAGGCTATATGAAGAAGGTTCCTTCATCCTGACAATGCTGCTGCAGGAAAAAGGGGTATAATTATGGGGTATCACTTGCTGGTCCTTTAGATAACTATGGGAAATATAGATGTTTATAAGCTCTTGGTAAGAGAGTCACATCTGACCCATTAAAGAGTATTAAAACATGACTGGGAATTTAAGCCAAGCCAGTAATCTCTTCATAAGGTAGAGTTTCCCATGTCAACCAGAGCAAGGGGGACATGTATGATTGGAGCTTTCACACATTTTCAGGCGTAAAATGCGCCTCACTGTGCCGGCTCTGCTGTCGGATGCACCTAATGGGCTGTTATGCGCAAGGTTTGCCACTTTGTAATGCGCCTAACATGAAGGGGCGTGCTGTGGGTGTTCTGGGGCGGGACGCACCACATTCGCACCACATGTATGAATGCTGGTCGGCAAATTGAGGCGCATTACAGCTCCGACAGGCAGACCTATTTCAATGTGGTCTGTCTGTCGGAGGCGTCGAAGTTTGCCCCGCATTTATGAGCGCACTTCGGCACTGACATACATCAGGCACAGTTTTCACTGTAAAAAACGTGAAAACAGGAGCTTCGAAGTGCCGATCTTCATACATGTCCCCCCAAGTGTTTTCATGGGCTACTAATGGATATTATTCACTCTCATCTCTGGCTTTAGTTGGCATTCCCAGTTGGAATATTCTCTCACTATAGGGTATAACGAAAAGGGTTGTATTGGTGCAATTAATTTGTTATATGTAATTTCAGGTCAGTTTCCTTCATCTAGATGTTGAGCGCCCTTTGACTATAAATGTCCAGACAGTCGACATTTAACTTTGCATGGACGTTGTCTATGCAAAATGCGCAGCTGCTCACTAAGGGCGACATGAATGAAACCTGGTGCTAACATGCCAGTTTTAAATCGCTTTAGAAGACTGTAGTAGGCGCCAGCATATATGAAAGTGTCTCACAGCTCTTTAAACATGTGTCCTGTTCTACAGCAAAATGTGTCTCAGCCACACTACTTTGAAATTTGTATGGATTTGTAAGACAGTTATGCCACAAACTTTAGCATAATAGTACAATTCTGGAGCAACACTCCTCCCGCAAACTTGTAGCTTTCAGAAATGTTGTATCTGTTGCAGAATGCACCACGTTTGGCCATATGACTGTTTATACATCAATAGAACAAAGCTACGACAGGTTATTGACCGCAAAGCATGGCAGAAAACTAGCGCAGCCCCGTTCATACATGTCACACTAATTGTACAGCACAAGTGAAGAGTCTTCTGTCAAGGTTAGTTGGCTCTCCACTGAGAAGGTAAGGAAAGATAACGTCACGTGACTGCCAGGGCTTGGTTGCTGCAGATTCTGCTGGGTCTTATCCCAGATCAGCTTTGAAGTGACTTCAGGGGGTGTTTGTCTCCCACTGGGACTAATATATCAGCCCCAGTTGCACTGAGAAATGAACACACAAAAAAGTTGAATATTAAATGCCCCCTAGAGGTCTTTTTCCAACTTTATCAGGGCACAATGTATAAAATAAAAAACATATACATGAAATATAGTTTTATAAAAAGAAAAACACTAAGGGCGACATATATAAACGTTGGTGCTAAAGTTCTAAATAGCTTTAAGATAGTGTAGAATGTGCCAGAATGTATGAACCTGTTCTTCTGCAGGTTGTACATACAGGTCTAGTGCCAATACGACAAGTCTGGCTCTGGCACCACCTATAACCTGGTCTGGTTGTTCTAACTGTTCTGCGCCTAGATTTGCCATCAAAGAATCATAAATGTGTCTAATTCTATGAATGTGATGCGACGCCCCCAGAATGCCCCAAATATTTGGCGCACTAAAAAGTGTCTTTGGCGCATTACAAAGTTTGGAGTGCACCTGTTCATACATTCTTTATGGCTAAAAGTACAGCATAAAACTGGAACAGACCCGTTAATAAATGTTGCCCTAAGGATATGTTCACACTGCTTAAACTGTGACGTATCTTGCCCCGTATTTTGCGCCGTACTGCGCTCAATACGGGGCGAGATATGTCCCAGTCATTACGGTAATCCACAGTTCTCATAGAGAACTATGGATTACGTCTCCTCTTCCCGCTTGCACAATACGCCAAGCGGGGAGAGAAGTGACATGTCAATTACTAGCGGCGAATACGCGCCGTGAATAATGAATGTCTATGGGGCCAGACCCCTTGCCCCGCCCCTGCTCCCAATCACATGGCGTAATTGCGAGCGAAATACGTCCCCGCAATTACACCGTGTGAACATAGCCTAATAGCCTAAGTCACAACTTTTAGCCTCTTACATCTAAACGTCCGACAGAAAAGTGACACACATACAAAATATATTTTATTTTTTTATTTTTGCTACTTTTGCAGTAAAAAAAATTTAAAAACAACCTTTTTTTAAATTGTTTTCCTTCAAACAAAAATTAATGTAAAAATTAATGCAGCCTAACATAGCCTAACAGGTGAAATAGTTTGTAGAATAACCAAGAGTGAAATAGCATGGTGTCCAAACCTAATTGTGCTAAGGAAGAGAAATATGTGCCTGGTCAGCAAGGGGGGTAAACGGCCTGGTCAGGAACTGGTTAAACAGCAGAGCTTATAAGCTGCAGCTTTGTGTAAAATGCATTTTCACATAATGATTGATTACTGATTGTGATGTCGGTGCCACTTTTTCCATCTGCAGTGTAAGAGAATAATTTAAAATTTGGAATGCAAATACATATGCATAGACATGATTGCAATAGGTACATTTCAAGGCCCACAGATATATTACCGTCCTTGGAACTGTCTCCCAAATCTCAATTTGTGCCCAGCTTTGGATACTTTTACATGCTCCCAAAGATGACGTCAAGCATCAATTCCGAATGCAGACGGCCATTATCTCCTGAAGAAGCATCACATTTATCCTCAAGGAGTCATGAAAGTGAGGGGACATGAGGACTGGTAGCTTAATATAACTGTAAGGGGCTCCGGGACCTGATTAGAAAGACAGAGAAAGGCAGACAATGTGAGCCTTAGCCCCCAACACTGACCCTGCCTAGGTGATCAGCAACAACTGGGTAATGTTCCCATCAGTAGGTAAGTGAAACACAAGACAAGACAAAGAAATAGTCAGGAAGATACTGAAGATAGCAAAACTATACAAAAAACGGCAGGCAAAAACATAGGTCAAGAAGACAGGTAAAGATTTCAGCAATCCAAGCAATATAATCCAATATGAAACACCAGCTCAAGCTACAAAAGAACTTTCGCTAACGATGACCAAGAACGCAAGTGGTCTTGTTATGGGATGCCAGAGTCCCGGTCCAGGGCATGATTGGTCCAGCACTCCTACATCCAGACCACACAGAACACAGACTGGCAGGGAAGGAAGATGAGTGGCGAAGGCAACCTATCACCACTCAGTCTAAGCTATCTGCAGCCCAGCACTGGGGCTAGCAGAAGTAACCAGACGGGTGTAGTGGAGAACCTGTGAATCACCACGCAGAAAGTACAGAAATGAGACAGAGTTCAGACTGGTACAAAGGAAACATACAATTCAGGTACAGAATCATGGCCAAAAGCGCAGTCTTTGCTGTACTCTACAGGCAGAGGATCACACTGAGGCCTGAACAGGCACGGTCATCACAGGAGTTTTTGGTTTCCTGAAGCATTTTATAACTTTAAAGGGGTCTTCATTTCATTAAATGGTCTTCAGAATAAGGGGACAGTGAAAACAAGCAACTTTGCAATTGGATGTCATTAGCAAAGCTGTCTTGTTTTCACAGTATTCCTTATCTTCGTTTTCTGTAAACAAACTTCTCCAGTGCTGGCCTGATAGTCGGATCCCACCTCCTTGCATTTCATTAGCTGAGGGCTCTAATAATTTACATTTTGTTCTGCCCCTGGATGGCTCTATTCACAAAGCTTGCATTCCTGCCTCTCACTCAGAATTAGGGGCCGACAACAATTTCACTCTATACAGCTAGCTGCCTCCTCATTGACACTGCAGCTGTCTCTAAAATCAAAAAACAGCAGAATTGTGCCACGGTGCCTTAATGCTCCTGCGTGTAAGGGGCAGACAAAAATTTCACTCTATACAGCTAACTGCTCCTCATTCACACTGCAGCTACTGCTACCATCAGAAAACAGCAGAATTGTGCGGCGGTGCCTTATGTAAAGATGACGGGAGACGGATCTGTGCTCTGGATGGATTCAACTGTAGCAAACCTCCAGCTGTGAGAGATCAGTGTTGAGTTCATAGAAGACTGTTTATACTGAATGCAGGCCTGGGGTATGTAAACAGCTCTTACAAAATAAGACTACATAGGGAGAGGACAGTGATATGTGGAGGGGAGGGACACACTGGAGCCAGCATGAACAGTGGAGGGGGGATGATTTCATACCCCTTCAGTTAAGAAGCACCCAGCTGGGAGGGGAAGAAATGCCCATGGATTTCAGGAAGTGAGAGCATCAAGCTTCAAGAAAACAGCCCAACTGAAGAGGCGATACATACCCTTTAACATTTGTCCAGAATTGTGCTTATTTGTATAAGGATAATCATTTATTTACTAGAATGTAAATTCATTCAAAACTAGTCTGCCATAAAGTTAATACCCATGTTACATCTATATTGCAGTGAATAGGTGGCCTATTACAAGAATCTGTATACTGAAAGAGGGCCTGAGACCACTCCTAATACGTGTGTCTTAATAATTTCTTGTTTTGCCTGTAAAGTAACAATTGTGGAGCATCTTCTCTTATAACTCAATGTTGTGCTGTTCCCCTGTTATTCCTTCTAGAAATTAATTACCAATTTGTCAGATGGGTGTTACCAATTGGAGGGTGTCTCTGATTCGACAATGTCACAGTCAGACATAGTCCAATCAGTGCTGACAGAGTCATTGGGGCAGATTTATCAATAGTGTCTTAATCTAAGACAAGGTAAAGTTAGACTAGACAGTCTTACAATGTGCCACATTTATCATAGTCGTGATAAATCTGTCACAGGTTAGAACTGTCTAGTCTAAGTTTGTACCATCTTTACGTTGGCTTACTTTTTATGCCAGAAACTACGACAGAACTGTGGCGCATTTTGGGTGTGATTAAGCCACGCCCCCTCACAAAAAGCCAAGCGTCTGAAACTGTCGAATGACTATATTTACTATTTTACCATAGGAAAACTTAAACTCTATCAGTTCTCAATCTATAAAGCACTAAAACTTAACTTTTATTATTTATAACACTTAACCTCGATACACACTATTTAAAAACCTGATTTCTAACCTCTCAATTTATCCCTTTCCAATTGCGAAGGAATTACTCCTTTTCTATTATCAAGTCTGGTGGAACACCACCTATTAACAGGGGAACCTTATATATACAGTGATTTCCTAACTATAATAAGGGATCCAAAACATCCTACTTGGGCAGTCATCCCTAATCCGATGGACATAAAACACATAAGGTTTCCTTGTGAGACCCTCTGCAGCGGGTGACACTGTAGAAAGAGGTGAGAAATCACAAATTAAAATGTCATGCCTGACCTCCCCAACATGTTTCACCAACTAAATGGCTTCATCAGGGGATAGAGGTCCGGACCTCTATCCCCTGATGAAGCAATTTATCCTGCTGCAGAATAAATTTGGAGCCCATGAGATACCTCTTTGGTAAAAGGCATCAGATTGGCAGCATTTTTGTAGTTATTTTCTGCTCATGTCTAAAACTTTTGCGCTTTGCTATATACATACATGGTCACTACAATCCACCATTAGGGTGCGGCCACATTTTTCCTCTACCTTGTAGATGATACGTAGTGGCATCCACCAGGTCTTCCACTCAGCATAAGTGCCATATCACCTATGCCACTTCTGTTTATTCCAAGAAAATGTACAGAACACAGTACAACAAGCTGTATTGTGCAAAATACAAGGACACCAGGTAAATGGAGATATAAAATAAATGTAAAGGCAATGTCATAGCACTGACAGAATGGTCTATCTCTCCCTAACCCTGAGTGACAGAGGAAAGAAACCTTGTCATTGATCTTTCTACCAGCACTCAGTAAATAATGTTCAGGGTGATTTACAAGACTCTATGTAAAATGAGAACTGCTGGTGACACCGATTTATCAGTGGCCATGAAATCAAGGTAGTGTCACCTGTGTCATAGCTGTGATTAGGGCTGCAAGGGAAATGACAGTCATACAGTCAGGATGGTTAAAAAGCCATTGCGGGCTGGAAAATACTTCTGCATGGAGAGATGTAATTTAATAACAGCTTTTATCATGGAGGTGAATCTGTACTAGAGGATTTAATGTGTTAGATAAATGGAATATATTTGTTCATTGTATTCTTTTGTTGGAAAATATAGACTATGCTCACTTGCATTTCAGGTTTGCTGCTTGACCTATTCATGCTCCCTGAGAGGTGCTACTCAATGGGGCTAATGTGTTTGGATCATAAGAGCTACTATCTTAATTTCCTAAAAATACGTAAAAGTGGCTCTAAATATGAAAACAAAAATGTCTAATACCCTCACCTTTCAAAGTCAGTGTCATTCACAGTATCACCTGGCACTGAGATTCCCCACTAATTCCTGTTATTGCAGTACAATGATGTGCCTTTCTGGAGTGGCAGACAGTCATCTGTTTGGACACCACTGGCATGGTCACGAGGCACCAGTGTGCCCAGAAACATAAAACTACTGAGCTTCCTCAGCTGATTTAGAACTGCAGAAATCCCACTGAAAATGTAATTTAAAGTATATTATAAAAGTACCTAACTCTGGGACAACCTCTTCAACACAACAGAGTTTCAAAGGTCCAGAGCAAGACGACCCATTTGGAGGTGACTTTCCAACCAAGCAGTTGCTCTAAGGTCTATTTCTTATGGGATAGTTTCCAAATAAACCATTAGACATTTTTTGTTATAAGTCCCATGAGTGCAATGATAACACAGATTACAATGCATTTAAATTGGATGCACAGATGTTTTCTGTGGAAAAGAGAGTAGGTACTGAGTCATTTCCTTGGGGACTCCAAGGAACCTCAGTATGACATGGTTTCAGTAAAGGGACTAGTGCATGTATGATATTTGCTTATACTCACTATAATAAATTAGCTTATACAACCAGTAGGATAACCACATGTAATTTTATATTTAGACTTCAAAATTATATAGGGAAAATCTGGTTTATGGCAAATATGGACACTACAGATTCCACAGGGGAGGGCATGGTATCCATCCTCTAAAGCAAGATTTCCTAGTTATGCCAAGACAATTGAATGGATAAACTTCGGAGAGGTAAACTACATAACTTTGGTCACATACAATTGATACATAGTTACATAGTTATTATGGTTGAAAAAAGACATGTGTCCATCAAGTTCAACCAAGGGTTGGTAAAATGTGGTTGAAGGGAGGGAGACAAGGAGATTTTGAGCAGTTCTGACTTGCAAAACTGTTTGACTTAGAACTTCAAAAAATAACATATATCATTTATCTCAATGTGACAGTACATTTCTTACACATGCAGAAATCTTAAGGTAATGGTGTTAAAGGTACTGTATGTACTATCTCATTGTGTCATTGCAACTGCCAGTGTCATGGCTTCTGTGGAGTTGTGGGAGTCTGTCTAACATTTGTGTACATAATACAGAGTGATAGTTACCATTTTAATTTGCAAAGTAAAGAATTTCTTTTTGCACTTTATTTCCATTATGAAACATTATTGGTTGCTCCATTTTTTATTAATATATGTCTCAATAAGAGAAAATAAGCACAATATTTAGCATCTGGGCAATCCTTGGGATATATAGTTCATGGATAGTTGTGCTACAATATATGAACAAAATTAAAGGAGTTTTCCACTTCTTACAAAAACATGCCTACAGCCCCATCATTGCTATAAGAAAAAGATTAACTGGGATTTACCTTTTCCACCATCATTATTTCCATACCACTGGAGCTGCAGTGGCCCCACTGATGCCTCAGCGATGACACCTGATCGTGGATTATGTGACCATGAGCCAATCAATAGCCTCAGCGGTATAGTCCTGACCACAGCGATCATGTGCTATACAAGCAGGTTCGTGACTACTGAGGTCAGTGGTTGGCTTGTAATAAGATAAGTCATGAATGGGATGTCTTCAGTGAGGGAGAAGTTGGGAAGATCAGTGATGGGAGAAGTAAGTACTGGTTACTATTTCGTAGTAGTGGGTGTCAATAGTTAAGTTAGAAACCCCTTTAAAGAGGTTCTATAGACATTTTGTCACTTTAGCAGGACCTAAGTAGATCCTGGGTCATATTTTAGAGATAAAGCACTAGGGGTATTTCCATCTCAGGCATTTATGGCACATTTACAGCTTTGGGAACAGCACCTCTCTCCAGGACTGAGCCCCCTTTCTCCTCTGTTCTCACTTTAATAGGTGGTTGTCCATGTGTGGCTCTTGGTTCATGTCAATGGGAGTATTGAATACAGCTGAGTATGGCTCCGTCCACATGATCAGTATTTCAAGTTGGAATTCACGTGGATTCCGACTTGAAATACTTGTCTAACACCGAAAGTAAATCATCACCATTGATCTCAATAGAAAATACACATAGTTCATAAGACACGTATTTTGTTGGTCAGTTTTTAAGAGTAAAAAAACTTAGAACATGTTCATTCTTATGTTGTGTTTTACATAATACTATTGAGGTCAATGAAGATGGTTAAGATACTCGTGTAAAACACGTCAAAAAACATTTGTATGTCGTTTTGGATGCAGGAGAAGTAGGTGATGGTTATTATTTTTAATAGCAGTGGGTGACACAGTAGCAGTAGTTAACTTAAAAAAGAAAGCCTGGGTGGGAGTATTCCTTTAAAGGAGTTATCAACCCTTAGGAAAAAATTAAAATTACAAAACTTACTGTACTGACCTCTCCAATTGCCCAGTGATCGAGTGTGGAAGCTCTGGTGAAAATTATTTCATTTGTTTATCAGCAGTGACAAACCATTCAGTGACATCAGGGAGCTGTGATGCCAATAGTTTAGTTAAAAAAGCCTACCACAAAAGTAAATTACATAAAGTAACAAACTTTTTATTATATACACATAAAAAAACAATAAAAACAGCATACATTGAGGTAAAGAAGAAACACTTCTGAAGACAGCACATCAAATGGTTGGATAAACATAAAAGATACAAATATCCCTCAAGACACATCAAATTCTACACACCTTCCAATCAACACATCATTTTAAATCAAATAAATATACAGTATCTCAAAAAAGTGAGCACACCACTAATGTTTTTGTAAATATTGCATTATATCTTTTCATTGGACAACACTGAAGATATGACACTTTGATACAATGTAAAGTAGTCAGTGTTCATCTTGTATAACAATGTAATTTTGGTGTGCCCTCAAAATAACTCAACTAACAGCCATCAATGTCTAAACTGCTGGCAACCATAAGTGAGTACACCCCTAAGTGAAAATGGAAAATTTTGCCCCATTTTCCATTTTCCCTCCATGGTGTCATGTAACTTATTAGTGTTACAAGATCTAAGGTGTGAATGGGGAGCATATGTGTTGAATTTGGTGTTACTGCTCTCACACTCTCTCATATTGGTCACTGGAAGTTCAACATGGCACCTCATGGCAAAGACCTCTCTGAGGATCTGAAAAAAAAGAATTGTTGCTCTACAGAAAGATGGCCTAGACTATAAGAAGATTACCAAAACACTGAAACTGAGCTGCAGCACGGTGGCCAAGGCTGTACAGCAGTTTAACAAGACAGGTTCTACTCTGAACAGATGACTAATATCGACCAAAGAAGTTGAGTGCATGTTCTCAGCGTCATAGCCAGATATATTTTCAAAATAGACATATGAGTGCTTCCAGCATTGCTGCAGAGGTAAAATGGGTCAGGGGTCAGCCTGTCAGTGCTCAGACCATATGCCTCACACTGCATCAAATTGGTCTGCAAAGGCACAAGAAAATCCGCAAACAGTTTGCTGAAGACAAACAGACTAAGGATGTGAATTACTGGAACCATGATTACTGGAACCATGTGATGAGACCGAGTTATACTTATTTGGTTCAGATAGTATCAAGAGTCTATGGCAGTAACCAGATGAGGAGTAAAAAGACAAGTGTTTCTTGCCTACAGTCAAGCATGATGGTTTGGGGCTGCTTGAGTGCTGCCAGTTGTGGGCAGCTACAGTTCATTGAGGAAGCCATGAATGCCAACATGTACTGTGAAATACTGCAGGGCATGATGCCCTCCCTTCAGAAACTTGGCCATAAGGCAGTATTCCAACCTAACGACTCAAAGCACACCTCCAGGACAACCACTGCCTTACTAAAGAAAATGAGGGTAAAGGTGCTGGACTGGCCAAGCATGTCTCCAGACCTAAACCCTGTTGAGCATCTGTGGGGCATCCTCAAACGCAATGTGAAGGAGCGCAAGGCCTCTAACATCCACAAGCTCCATGATGTCATCATGGAGGAGGGGAAGAGGATTTCAGTGGCTACAACCTCTGAAGCTCTAGTGAAGAGAGTTAAGACAGTGCTGTAAAATTATGGTGACCACACAAAATATTGACACTTTGGGCACACAATTTGTACTCACATTTGTTGCCAGCGGTTTAGACATTGATGGTTCTTGAGTTATTTTGAGGACACACCAGATTTACACTGTTATACAAGCTGTAAACTGACTACTTTACATTCTATCAAAGTGTCATATCTTGAGTGTTGTCCCATGAAAAGATATAATACAATATTTACAAAAATGGACTTTTGTGAGATACTGTATAAATACACCATTAAATAACCCCAGACTGCTAAATACATAGATAACACAGCAAATCAAGAAGTAATTGCCAAAAGGGGTAAACAAATAAAGCTCCCACCAGAGCTTCCACAATGGATCAACGGGCAATTGGAAAGGCAAGCACATTATGTTTTGTTATTTTATCACGTTTGCTGGGCTTTTTACTTTTTTCAAAAGGGTGGAAAATTTAAAGAATTCCAGCCTTTGAAACATGTTTTTGCATCTTTATGTCATTGAGTCCAGCATTATAGAGTAAATTTCGAGTAATCTGCAGGCTTAATACATACCTTTATTCTACATCTGATCATCTCCTTTTTAATATAATAACCTTTTGCACTGAGTACATTTTCCATATGTCCTATTAGAATATATGGTTGTTAAAGAGGAGGTCTCTAGTCCAGGACCTCTCTCTATAAGTTACACCACGAAGCGGTTCTCACTATGGTGGACCCAGACTGCCCATACGTTACACAGATAGCCATTCATGAAATATGACATTTATCCTATAAGAGCCAGAGTGAAGTCAAGCAGTCAACAGCAACCTTGGTCATTTCAGGTGTTTGAGGGTATAGGGGTTGCAAATGTGGCATTTAGACCACTGTCATGGCAGCTACCATATTAAATGGGGTTGTCTGAGACGAGACAATGCCTTTTATTTGTATATTATGTTGCCATGCAATGATATTATTTCAAAGATTGCAGTCAATCTATATGTATGTTCATGATGACTGACATGCTAAGTACAACATATAAAATACCTTCTACGTTAGTAAAGAAGGTGTTAATATTTCACTAGAATTCAGGAACTTGACACAGTCCATAAGTATACTATGTCCCAGATTAATCCTTTTGACTGGTATTCTCCAGTCTATTACAGTAGACGTTTCTGTGCCATTTCATTAACCTCAGTTCAATGTAGATTGGAAAGGGAAGCAGCTAATTAAACTCTGACACATTTCAGCAGGACTTGTATACTTTAAGGTTCACAGACTGCAAGTGTTTATTTCATTTCTTTTCGTCATTCCTTTCTGTGTGTCTAGGTTAACTTCACTCATGCTGTGTAGCTAATTCTGCATATAAATTAACACAAGTCCAGAAGACCGTGTTAAATTCTGCTGGACTATTCTCCAACGAACGACAATGATCCTGAATACATAAAATATTTATTCAACAGATTAACATTATTGTGATTATTTTTATTATTTTATATGGTAATAGCAAAAAGAAAAGGGACAAGACTATATAACGTTTTGTCCCTCTGTTTGGTCTTTAGTTGCCCCTGACATGAATATTGTAATAAATACTTAGGGCGACATGTATAAAAGGGTTTTTCATGCTTTTTCTGGCAAACAATGCACCTAACTGAGCCGGCTACGATGTCTAATGCACCTAATGAATGTGTTGGGTGCATTGTTCATAAGACTCGACATTTTCAAATGCGCCTAACATGAAGGGGTGTTCTGGGGTTGTTCTGGAGGCGCGTTGCACCACATTTGTAAGATTAGACACATATATGAATGTGTTTCGGCAAAACAAGGCGCATTACTGCTCCGACAGGCAGATCTATTCAATGTGGTCTGCCTGAGCCTGAGGAGTCGAAATGCAGCTAGATTTGCTGAAAGGGGCAAAAATGTCCAATATTTCTCAACTTACACCAGTACATTAATAAAAAGTAATTTATTATAATTATCAAACTGTATAAAATTTAATTATTTAAATTTAATGAAAAATGTGATCATATAAAATTAGTATAAAAATATATATCCCCAAAATATAGAAATATCTCCTATAACATTTATTTAAAATTCATAGAATCTTAAACTAATTTTATGTTAAATAACTCACTGATTATGTCGTTCAGATTTTTATATTTTAAATATTTACTACATTAAAATTGAAATTTATTTTTGCTGCTCTCACCCTTTATTCTACATACAGCAAGAGGCAGCACACCACAGGTCTTGCTGGGACCTGTGGTCCTCCAAGCAGGATCAGTACCATAGTTTCTATTCACTGACATGCTATTCTAATGACTTTTCTTATTTCCAGCCTGTCTATAACCTTAATACATGTTAGGCGCATTACTTATGCGTCTAAGTTCTGTAATGCGCCTAACACATAGGCGAGGCACGTCGAACTTTATGAACGCACAAAAACTACTTTCATACATCAGGCGCAATATACACTGAAAATGAGACTCGACTATTCACTTCGACGCGCCTTCCTTCATACATGTCACCCTTAATTTTCTTATATAGTTAAGTAACATTTTAATGGATGCAATATTTTTACTTTTACATCTGAAATTCCAAATATACTTGGTGGCCATGGCCAAAAGATATTTTGATAAGGGCTCAAGCACACAAATGTGTTATGGCTCCATACAACCTCTACCACAATAAGGTACCCATAGGTTTGTATGGGACCCTACTGGACTGGATTTTTCTAATAATGCAAATGTATCACCTATCTAAAGAATAGATGATGTGATTGGTGAGGATCCGATGAGTGGTGGGAATCCACTAGGTCATAAGCTATCTCCACCAAGGGTTTTTGTGACACTACTTTTGAATGGAACAGTGGTTTAGTAGGTGCACTGCCACTTCATTCAAATTCTGTAGGATTTTGGGAGATAGCCAGGCACTGTACTTGGCTATTCTCTAATATCTAATAGACTGCAGTGCACATATTTCACCATCACTCTATTCATACAAGGGAAGACGGGAATCTTGTTCTCATAATCAATGGTGGCCCCAGCTGTTTGGATAAGTAATAGATTTGGATTATGGGAAACCACTTTAAGGAATACATATGGTTAAAACTGTGAAGGACTACACAATTCTGTAACTTCTCAGAAATTTTTACCCAAATATGTTTCCCCCCAACAGTATATGGTTTTTTTTAATAGTAATATTTACTAAGAAAAGATACTGTCCAGTTTAATGCAATTTTAAATTTCATTGTTACCCCTTTATAAAAAAAAGCAAGACTATTCTTCATATAGATGTGACTTAGGAATGGTTAGTAATGAAAGCATTATTCATCTCAAACAGACATTTAAAGGAAGTGTGCCACATAGTATAAGCAACACAGAACACTAGTAATATCAGCACAAGCATAGCCCATTAAACCAAGTATTTTCTTTATATGAGAATTTTTTTACATTTGTCAAAGCCCATAACAGATTCTTAGGGCATAGAGACACAGTTATGTCGATACATAAATAGAAACCTGTGATATGTCCAACTGGAGATCATAGACGTTCTCTTTAGTAGCATTAAGGCATAGTCCTTAGGGAAGTACGAAGCAAACAAGTGTAGTAGCCATGGAGGTAGCCATCCGCCCACTGATGACATTTCTGAGGAAACTCCTCCTTCAGACTGGCATCAATCAGGCTTGATCCTCCCAGGAGACAAAAACTCTTGGTGGAGATATTAGCTAGTGGATTCCCACCACTCATCGGACCCTCACCAATCAAACACTCATCATTTATTCTTTAGATAAGTGATACATTTGCATTATCATAAAATCCATTTCAGTAGGGCACCATGCAAACCTATGGGTAACTTATTGTGGTAGAGGTTGCATGGAGCTTTAACACTTTTGTGTGCCTGAGCCCTTATCAATATACAGTGCCTTGCGAAAGTATTCGGCCCCCTTGAACTATTCAACCTTTTGCCACATTTCAGGCTTCAAACATAAAGATATAAAACTTTAATTTTTTTGTGAAGAATCAACAACAAGTGGGACACAATTGTGAAGTGTAACTAAATTTTTTGTATACCTTATATACTCGAGTATAAGCCGACCCGAGTATAAGCCGAGGCACCTACTTTTGCCACAAAAACCGGGAAAGCTTATTGACACGAGTATAAGCCTAGGGTGGAAAATGCAGTGGCTACTGGTAAATTTTAAAAATAAAAATAGATATCAGTAAAATTACATAGGCAGTTTAATGTCCCCCATAGGAGTATAGGCTGGTATAGGCAGTTTAATGTCCCCCATAGGCAGAAATATGATGGTATAGGCAGTTTAATGTCCCCCATAGGCAGATATAGGCTGGTATAGGCAGTTTAATGTCCTCCATAGGCAGGTTATAGACAGGTATAGCTCGTTATAGGTAGGTATAGGAAGCTATATGTCCCTATAGGTAGGCTATAGGCAGGTAATTGCCCCATAGGCAAGTTATAGGCAGGTACAGTCCCCCTAGGTAGGTTATAGGCAGGTACAGTCCCCATAGGCAAGTTATAGGCAGGTACAGTCCCCCTAGGTAGGTTATAGGCAGGTACAGTCCCCCTAGGAAGGTTATAGGCAGGTACAGTCCCCCTAGGAAGGTTATAGGCAGGTACAGTCCCCCTAGGTAGGTTATAGCAGGTACAGTCCCCCTAGGTAGGTTATAGGCAGTTACAGTTCCCCTAGGCATGGTATAGGCAGTTACTGTCCCCCTAGGCAGGGTATAGCCAGGTACAGTCCCCCTAGGCAGATATAGCCAGGTACAGTCCCCCTAGGCAGATATAGGCAGGTACAGTCCCCCTAGGCAGATATAGGCAGGTTACAGTCCCCTAGGCAGGTAATAGGCAGGTACAGTCCCCTAGGCATGGTAATAGCCAGGTACAGTCCCCCTAGGCAGATATAGCAGTACAGTCCCCTAGGCAGGTATAATAGCCAGTACAGTCCCCTTGGCAGGTAATAGCCAGGTACAGTCCCCCTAGGCAGGTAATAGCCAGGTACAGTCCCCCTAGGCAGATATAGGCAGGTACAGTCCCCCTAGGCAGATATAGCCAGGTACAGTCCCCCCTAGGCAGATATAGCCAGGTACAGTCCCCCTGGGGAAATTTTAGCCAGGTACAGCCCCCCTAGGCAGATACCCAGGTACACCCCCCTGGGCAGATTTTTCAGTACACCCCCCTGGCAGATATGCCAGGTCACCCCCCCTGGGCAGGTAATAGCCAGGTTACACCCCCCCACAAATAGGCGGTACAGCCCCCCTGGGCAAAATGGCAGGTACAGTCCCCAGGCGATATAGCAGGTACGTCCCCCTAGGCGATATACCCGGACTTTCCCCTAGGAGGAAATAGCCAGGTCAGTCCCTGGGCAGATATAGGCAGATCAGTCCCTAGGCAGTATAGGAGGTTTTTTAACAAAAAAAAAAAACATTTACCTGACTCCCCCCGCTCCGTCTCCCTCGCCGTGGGCCCTCCCGCGCCCCTTCCAGCATTTTCGGAAGGCGGGTGGAAATCGGCCCCGCGACGCGCGTGAAGATGCCCCTCCCCGTGCCGAGAGCCCGGCGGCCGTGATTCTGCGGCCGCCCGGGAACCCACTGCGGAGCACGGAGCGCTCGCTCTGTCCCCCGCAGTGGTATCCCTTACCTTATGCGCTCCGGGGAGTGCATGTAGGTGAAGGGATCGCGGACAGTGCCCCCGGGGCCCGCGCAGCGCCCCGGGGGCACTGTGGGCCACTCAGCCCCTTAGTTTTTTGCGTCCGGGGGCCCCATTAAAATGAAGCGTCCCCGTAGCGCCGGGCCCTCGCAGGGGCCCGAGCGCCCACAGTGCGAGTTTAACGAGGGGGGATTTTCAGCCCTTTTTTTGGGGGGAAAAACTGGGTTTTTCTGGTATATACGGTATTTTAAAATTTTGTAAAAAAAAAAACAAATGAAAGTGGGGTGTGCCCAAAATTATTCGGCCCCCTTTATTTTAGTGCGCAAACTCATTCCAGAAATTCAGTGAAGTTTGAAGATCCCATGTTTGAACTAAATGATGATGATGTAAATATAATCCACTTTTTTAATCAAGTTCCGTATAAATGAGTGTCTGTGATAGTCTCAGGGTTTCCTGTTTAAAGTCGAGATCATCATGAGACCCAAGGAAAACCACCAGCCCGTCCGTAATCTGTTGTGGAGAAAATTTAAGCGGGTTTGGATCAAACGATTTCCAAACTTTTTAAAACCCCCCCAAAGGAGCATGGCAAGCGATCATATTGAAAAAGGAAGGAGTATCAGACCACTGAAATCTACCCCAAGACCTGGCCCTCCCCCTAAAACTTTTTCTCAACAAGGAGAAGATGATCAGGATGCGGCCAAGGGGCCCCTGATCACTCTGGATGAACTGGGAGGTTTTGCTGAAGTGGGAGAGTTGTCCCCTAGGCAACAATCAGTGTACATGCACAAATTGCCTTTATGGGAAAAGTGGCAAGAAAAAAGCCCTTTCTCAAAGTATATAAAAAGTTCGTTTGCCACAAGCCACTTGGGGAGACACCAAAATGTGGAAAAGAAGGTGCCTGGTCAGATGAAAAACAAAAACGAAAATTTTTGGCCACAATGCAAAAAGATAGTTTGGCGTAAAAGAACACGTTCCCTGAAAACAATCCCCCCTGTCAAACCGGTGGTGGCGATCATGTTTGGGGTTTTTTTCAGCAGGGGAAGGAAGTGGTTAAAAATTTTATGGGAATATGGTGGAGCCAAATACAGGACCCCTTCTGGAGAAAACTGTTGGAGTCTGCAAAAAAATGAGCCTGGGACGGGATTTATCTTCCAACAAGAAATTTAACCAAATAAAACAAAATCTACAATGGAATGGTTGTAAATAAACGTATCCAGGTGTTAGAATGGCCCAAATACAGTCAGACCCGAACCAACGAGATTGTGGGAAAAAGCTGAAAATGCTGTTCACAAAAGTTCAAACTCATGGTGGAGCTGTTTTCCAAGGAAAAATGGCAAAAAATTTTAGTCTTCGAGTGCCCAAAATGATCGCACTACCCCCGTGACTTGCAGTGTAATCGCCCATTTTTCGTTTTTTTTTTTTACAAAAGTTTAAAAAAATCCAATAAAATTTCGTTTCACTTCACAATTG
>JAODAL010048642.1:0-28825 GCA_025379985.1 Phyllomedusa bahiana | reverse complement strand
CCCGGCCCATTATTTCTATGGCTTTCACTTGCGTAAACCGCAATAAGAATTGACATGTCAATTCTTAAAGCGGATGCGAAAAGCGCAGCGCAGGAGAGCTCTCAAAAGCGCATCGCCGATCTCCTGTGGGAACAGCGATGCGCTTTTGCCATTGAAAGCAATGTTAATCACACTGACAATTGTTTGATCCGTAAAACGGATCACAAAAACGTCGTGTGAACAAGCCCTAAGGAGGAAAATGCTGCAACAGGCAAAAACTTTGGAGAGACCTCGGTAGCGAAACACTTCTTTGAACAGAGACACAGAGACACAGAATTGAAGTGGTGTATACTTGATAATGTAAAAGGTAGCAGTGCAGATCAGATTAAGACACAATTATTAAAAAAGAAACATACTGGATAGTGTCATTAGATTCCAAGAGCCCCAATGAACTCAATGAAGAATTGAGTTTTAAAATGTTTTTAAAATAGTCTGGCTAATTAAGGGTTAAAATACAAAGGTATATAAAGGGAAAGATAACTTGGAACACGCATGCTTGAGAAAGAGGGCGTTGATCCCTTGAAACGTTGCATCTTGCGGCGTTCACCCGGCCGGTTGTCCATGCTGCTCCTGTCCTATTGTATGCTTTGAAGCACGACTAAGGTATTTACCTGTTTGTTTATGCAACACACGCTACTAGTCTGCTATGACTGTATTACATGTGATGCTTTTAACTGAATCGTTGAAAAAGGCTGATGTTATTGAATAAAGAAAAGCAATATTTCAAGATTTACGGGTCCACGATCTCACTTTGAATCGCCAGGATTATGGGAATCCCAGGGAAGATTCCAGCGTGGGACACTTAAGCGTGTATGTTGTTACTTATAGTTACAAAGCGGTCGTAAATTGAATATTTTGAGTGACTTTGCCCTCAGAGGTTTCACTTTTTTGATGACATATATTTAGAAAAGTGATTCAATACTTATTTTGGAGGATCCCACGTCAACATTACATCGTGGCAAAACCCCTTTAAACTATTCCCCCCAAAAATACAACTTGTCCCGAATAAAATGAGGCCTCATACAACTACATCATTGAAAAAATAAAAAAAGTTACGACTGTTGAAATGCAAGGCAACTTTTCAGGCGTTCGGCTTAAGCCCAAGGGGCTCCTCATCACACCGGTCACATTTGCCTTCTTTCATATTTGTGAGACTGTAGATCTGTGACTTTGCATTGTCTTAAATTAATGTGGCCTTTTTCGGGGCAAACCCTTGATGTTGTATTGCTGCATGTTCTGGGTGTGAGCTTCACCATTGCCCTATCACTCAGACATGCACTCTACCTTCCTTCATGTTACCAGCTGATCTTTTGCCACCAGGGCACCATCTCTGATGATGCAATTATATACAACTCCGGCCGGAAATCTATATGAACTACAACACCCAGCAGGCCTGATGGTGACAAGTTCTAGAAAGCTGATATACACTGTACGGTAACATTCGACGCTCGGGTTTCTTGCAGAACAGACTGTACCGCGAAGACTCCAGCAGCACAGTCCCTGTAGATACAGTATTATAGACATGATTGAAGTCCCCGGCTTTGTATGTAATGAAAAACACAGTCTCGGTATGAAGTGCTCAGCGGGGAGCGATCATCAGATGGAGCAGCTTTTAGTGCGCGCCGCATTGAGCTCACACTGCTCCTCTCAGGGCTGCAATTACAGAGATCTATATCCCAACTTCTCCATGAAGACAAGCACGGCTTGTAGCACATGTCATGGACGGAGGCGAAGGGCTGCAACCAAGAGGTGACATCAACCGGTCAAAGAGGTCGTCCGAGATTTGAGAAAGCCTTGATTATTGTAAGATAAGAAACAACTTAACTTATCTAGGAACCAACTAACTACCGGGGTAGCAGTTGCTACGGGGCCCCTGCGCTTAGGGGGGCCCCATGGGCAGCTGCTACCGCGTCCGCTACCCCGGTAATGCCGCTCCTGGGCCCGCCGGCAGTGAACTTAACAGTTCACTGCAGCGGGCGGGGAGCTGCGGGGCCCAGCGCATACTCCCTCTGAACGCCCGGGCCCTCGGCCCGGGCGTTCAGAGGGAGCGCTTCCATGGAGATAGCAGGACGGAGCGCCGATCGCTCCGCTCTGTTACTTCCCCCTGCCGGCCCTCTGTGGTCACGTGGGCGCGCGGTGACGTCACATCACCGCGCCGCCCGCGCTGAGCGCAGAGCCTGCAGAGAGAGCAGCAGAGCAGAGCGAGCGGCGCATCGGGGGAACGTGGACCGAGGTAAGTAAGGGCTTTCTTATTTTACCTGCCCCCATATGCCTGCCTATAGCCCCCCATATGCCTGCCTATAGCCCCCCATATGCCTACCTATACCCCCCCCATATGCCTACCTATACCCCCCATATGCCTGCCTATACCCCCCCATATGCCTGCCTATAGCCCCCCATATGCCTGCCTATACCCCCCATATGCCTGCCTATAGCCCCCATATGCCTGCCTATACCCCCCATATGCCTGCCTATAGCCCCCATATGCCTGCCTATACCCCCCCATATGCCTGCCTATAGCCCCCATATGCCTGCCTATAGCCCCCCATATGCCTGCCTATAGCCCCCATATGCCTACCTATACTCCCCCATATGCCTGCCTATAGCCCCCATATGCCTGCCTATAGCCCCCATATGCCTGCCTATAGCACCCCATATGCCTGCCTATAGCCCCCATATGCCTGCCTATAGCCCCCCATATGCCTGCCTATAGCCCCCCCATATGCCTACCTATACCCCCCCTATGCCTACCTATACCCCCCATATGCCTGCCTATAGCCCCCCATATGCCTGCCTATAGCCCCCATATGCCTGCCTATAGCCCCCCATATGCCTGCCTATAGCCCCCCATATGCCTGCCTATAGCCCCCATATGCCTACCTATACCCCCTCATATGCCTGCCTATAGCCCCCCATATGCCTTCCTATAACCCCCCTAATCCCTACATATACCCCCCATATGCCTGCCTATAGCCCCCATATGCCTGCCTATACCCCCATATGCCTGCCTATACCCCCATATGCCTGCCTATACCCCCTCATATGCCTGCCTATACCCCCCCATATGCCTGCCTATACCCCCATATGCCTGCCTATACCCCCATATGCCTGCCTATAGCCCCCATATGCCTGCCTATACCCCCCTCATATGCCTGCCTATACCCCCCTATATGCCTGCCTATACCCCCCCATATGCCTGCCTATAGACCCCATATGCCTGCCTATAGCCCCCATATGCCTGCCTATAGCCCCATATGCCTGCCTGCCTATACAGCCCCCTATATGCCTGCCTGCCTATACAGCCCCCTATATGCCTGCCTATACAGCCCCCTATATGCCTGCCTGCCTATACAGCCCCCATATGCCTGCCTGTACAGCCCCCATATGCCTGCCTGTACAGCCCCCATATGCCTGCCGTATACCCCCACAAGCCTGCCTGTCTACTTATATGGGGCCCCTTTAGCTACCTAAACCCTACCTATATGGCCCCTATAGCCCACCTAACCCCTGTCTACCTGTATGGCTCCCTATAGCTACCTAAACCCTGCCTGCCTATATGGGCACTATTGGCTACCTAAACCTTGCCTATTTGGGGCCCCATATATCCTATCTAAACCCTGCCTGCCTAAATGGACCCCATATAGCCAGGGGGGCAGGTGCTGGAAAAGTCAGGATTCTAAGATATTTGTGTCTAAATCTGCAGGGACAAGTGGTCGGGAGATGTCATCAAGATGGCGGACTGGACCGGATGCAGAACAAAAGAGAAAGTCAACGACTGGTCAGAGAAACGTCACCTGTGAGTCACAAGATGTAACTGCACTGTAATCACTTATATGTCTGCACAGGCTGTGTACACTGGTGTCTACCACTATATGGTCACTATATTGAGGTAATATACAGTCTGCAGAGCCTGTGTACACTGGTGTCTACCACTATATGGTCACTGTATGGAGGTAATATACAGTCTGCAGAGCCTGTGTACACTGGTGTCTACCACTATATGCTCACTGTATGGAGTAATATTACAGTGTGCAGAGCTGTGTACACAGGTGTGTAACACTATATGGTCACTATAGATTGCAATATACAGTCTGCAGAGCCTCTGTACACTGCTGTCTACCACTATAGGGTCACTGTATGGAGGTAATATACAGTCTGCAGAGCCTGTGTACACTGCTGTCTACCACTATATGGTCACTGTATGGAGGTAATATACAGTCTGCAGAGCCTGTGTACACTGCTGTCTACCACTATAGGGTCACTGTATGGAGATAATATACAGTCTGCCGAGCCTGTGTACATTGGTGTCTAACATTATATGGTCCCTGTATGGTGGTTATATACAGTCTGCAGAGCCTGTGTACACTGGTGTCTACCACTATATGGTCACTATATTATTATATATTATTATATTATTAGACAGTATTGGTCTTTGTGTACTGATCAGTAATAGTGTAGGGTTATTATTCAGTCACTATGTGGTGGTAATTTGTGGTCGTGTTCTGGCGGTATAATCAGTTCCTTATGTAATATCGTTATTGGTAATGTTGGTCTTAGTATTGTGGGATTTGATTGGTAGCAGTATGATGGTGATATGTTTGGTGAGATATTTACCCTTTGTATTATCTACATTATCTAACAGCATGTCCTGGTACATGGTCGTGGTCAGGGAGGGGGGGGGGGGGCCCATCCAAAAGTTTGCTATGGGGCCCTGGCTTCTCTAGTTACGCCCCTGCAACTATCCCCTTCCATTGCCACGAGAGCTCCACTAATGACGTCATGTCCAACCTTCTCATGATGTCTATGGCCAAGGTCTTGCATGTCCAGTCATGAACGTTGGACATGATGTCACTGGTGAGCGGTGGCATTGGAGCAGCTTCACAGGACTCTCTATCTTCCCAGCTTGCTATGTCTTCACCAGTTCACCTACTCCATCCTACGTCCTCCCACCGAACAAGCCATGCCTTCTTCTTCTTCCTCCCATAGTTCCCAATATTTTGGTATCAGTCTCCACTCCTTGACTACTCTTGACACTGGGCAGGGAGATCAGAAAAGGTTGCTTCCAGGTTCTAACTGTTCCTGGCACCACCTATAGCTTGGAAGTAGGTGGAAGTTATGCTCCACAGGATACAAATACAGTAGAGTCACCAGTGGGGGCCCCCTGCCAGGGGAGCTCATACAGGGACACCGTTTACCCTACTTAAAGCAATTTTCTCACTATGCAGTTTCACAGGTAGCTTCAGACTCACACTTCCTGCTCAGGCTGTGGGTGGTTCTATAGCAGTGATGGGCATATCAGCTCTGCTATTCCTAGCTGATCCTGTTACAGTAGGTTTATAAATAGCAATGTACAAGGCTATAGGGCTCTAAGGCTTTAAACTGGTCATTACCTTAGGTAAACAAAGCTTCTGTGCTAGAGATAAGACTCTGCAGGGACTGACTCACCATGGAGGGACTGACTGACGGTAGGTTAGAGCAAAGAGAGATAAGAGACAGCAGTGAGAGATTGGAAGAGGTGGTCGGTAACCAGAGAAACCTGTCTACACCAGCAGTAGATAAAATCTACTTTTTCTTATGAACAAAGCGAAATCAGCAAAGCAATATATTTGGTAATAGTCTTAATTTACCTTTCCCTACATGTGAAAAGCTAATTACTGAAGTGAAAAAACCCCTTTAAAGTGGCTTTGAATGTACATGACTAGAGAAAAGATGACATGGGGGAAATTTAATAACCAAGCACCCGACAAGTAACTTTTGTAGTATAAATCAATGGCCTCTAGGAGGTCATACTTACCAACCGTCCCTTCCTCACACGCAGAAAGGGAACACAAATGGGACGTGGTTAAAGCAAATTCTGCACCTAAAATGGGCATTCCTGGTGAGATCAGGGGCATTCCCAAGCAGATTGGTGACGCTCCTGGAGTGGGGCTAAATGTCCTGGAATCGGGAGATAAAAAGATGACAAGTTTATATGGCTGAGTTCACACTACAGTGTTTGCTACATTGCAGGTATTCATCGAGGTATCTGGAAAAATGGTACCTCAACGCACACCCGACATAGAAAAACACTGGGAAAAAGTGACTGGAGAAGGATTGGGAATCCTGGTGGACAGTAAACTTAATTGTAGCAGCCAGTGTCAGGCAGCAGCTGCCAAGGCAAATAGGATTATGGGGTATATTAAAAGCGGCATAGATAAAAGGGGCATAGATTGCACAAGGTGAGAACATTATTCCCATTAAAACAAGTCACTGGTCAGACCACAAAGGGAAAATTGGGGACAGTTTTGGGGACCATGCACAGGAAAGACATTGTAGAGCTTGAACAGGTACAAAGGCGGGCAACAAAAATAATAAAAGGACGGGTGGACTACAATACCCAGAAAGATTAGCAAGATTAGGTTATTTAGTTTAGAGAAAAGACGGCTTCGGGGGACATATTAACCCCTTAACGACCCTGGGACGTTTGTGTACGTCCCAGGGCCGCTAAGGGGCTTTGCAGGGGGATCTCTCCGCGACCCCCCCCCCCCACACCGCTGCCGGGTGTTAGCGGCTAATCGCAGTAACAGCGCCGGCGGGTGGCTCCGCCCGCTGGCGCTGTTTAACCCATCAGACACCGCGGCAAAGATGGCCGCGGCGTCTGAATGAACACCGATCGGTGCCGCGCACCAATCGTTACGGTCATCGGCATCAGTGCAGCTATGCTGCGCCGATACGACGACCGGACATGGTGGTGGGGAGCCCGTGAAGGCTCCGTCACTTACCCTGGCCAGTTTGCCCCACTTCCGGCCGTAGACAGGAAGTGGGGAAACCGCCATCTTTGTACACCCTAATGCATTGCCTATGCAATGCATTAGACTGTATTAACAATCGCGCCACCTATTGGTCAATCACCATAGGGGGACTAAATGTTACAGTAAAAAAAAAATAATAATTTAAAAGTTCAAATCACCCCCCTTTCCGCATTTTACAAATAAAATCATTCAAATAATAAAAAAAGTTACACATATTTGGTATCGCTGCGTCCAAAAAAGTCCGATCTACAAAAATATAACAACATTTATCCCGTACGCTGAATACCGTAGAAGAAAAAAAATTCCAAACGCCAAAATTGCGTTTTTTAGTCATTTTACGTCACTCAAAAAGTGGAATAAAAATGATCAAAAAAGTCTCATGCATTCCAAACTGTTAGCGATAAAAAGTGCACTTCAGCCCGCAAAAAATGTCCCCTCACTGACGTCCGTAGGTGTTAGTACAAAAAAGTTACTGGTCGCACAAAATGGCGCAGTGGCGCAAATTTCAAAAATAGAAAATGTTTGGAATTTTTTTACGGTACCAAAACATAATGGAAACCCTGCATGTTTGGTATTGCCGGATGCGTAACAACCTGTAGAATACTGATAACATATTATATATACCGAAGATTGAACGCCATAAAAGCAAAACACCCAGAAACATGGCGAAAATACGTTTTTTTTCACACTTTTCCCCACTTCAAATTTTTTTTGCGGTTTCCCAGTATGTTCTATAGTATAGTGAATAACACCATTAGAAAGTACATCTTGTCCCGCAAAATAAAAGCCCTCATGTGTCTATGTAGGTGGAAAAATAAAAAAGTTATGGCTTTCAGAAGGCGAGGAGGAGAAAAACGAACGTGTCACCAAAAAAAAACCCACCGGGTCCTTAAAGGGGTTGTCTCACTACGAAGATCATTGTTGAAAATGTGGGGACCAAAATTCTAAGGATGTACGTCCTTGGTTACTATTGGCAAAGTGCTACGGTTTTAGAGAACGGGCTGGTTTACATGTGCTTAGCAACGGTGTTTGTTTACTGGTCAGGGAAGCATTTTGTCCTGCCCAGGTCGTGCACATGCAAAGGAAAGGCAGTGAAGAGGAGGGGCAGGGATGTGTGTATTGGCAGGCAAGGAGGAGAAGCAGTGAGAGGACATGCAGGGGGGTTGTGTGTATTGTATCCTCTTCACTGCCTCTCCTCCATCCCTGTGGCTGCCAATACACACATCTCTGTGGCTGCCTATACACCCTCCCCCGCTCTTCACTGCCGCTTGTCCCTGCATGTCGCTGCCAATACACACAATCCCCCTGCATGTCCTCTCACTGCTTCTCCTCCATGCCTGCCAATACACACAACCCTGCCCCTTCTCTTCATTGCCTTTCCTTTGCATGTGCACGACCTGGGCAGGACAGAATGCTTCCCTGACCAGTAAACAAACACCGTTGCTAAGCACATGTAAACCAGCCCGTTCTCTAAAACCGTAGCACTTTGCCAATAGTAACCAAGGACGTACATCCTTAGATTTTTGGTCCCCACATTTTCAACTATAATCTTCGTAGTGAGACAACCCCTTTAAGGGGTTAAATATGTATGAATATATTAAAGGTCAATATAGAGATCTCTCCCAAGATTTATTTATACTCAGGACTGTATCCAGAACAAGGGGGCATCCTCTACATCTTGAGGAACGAAAGTTTCTACATAAACATAGAAAGGAATTCTTTACTGTTAGAGCAGTGAGACTGTGGAACTCTCTGCCAGAGGAACTTGTCATGGTGAATTCCCTAACAGAATTCAAATAGGGTCTGGATGCATTTCTGGAGCGTAATAATATAACAAGTTATAGTGACCGGGATTCTGGAGAAGGGTCTGGATACATTTCTAGAGGTAATAATAGAACAAGTTATAGTGACCAGGATTCTGGAGAAGGGTCTGGAGACATTTCTAGAGGTAATAATAGAACAAGTTATAGTGACCGGGATTCTGGAGAAGGGTCTGGATACATTTCTAGATGTAATAATATAACAAGTTATAGTGACCGGGATTCTGGAGAAGGGTCTGGATACATTTCTAGATGTAATAATATAACAAGTTATAGTGACCGGGATTCTGGAGAAGGGTCTGGAGACATTTCTAGATGTAATAATATAACAGGTTATAGTGACCAGGATTCTGGAGAAGGGTCTGGATACATTTCTAGATGTAATAATATAACAAGTTATAGTGACCGGGATTCTGGAGAAGGGTCTGGAGACATTTCTAGATGTAATAATAGAACAAGTTATAGAGACCGGATTCCGGAGAAGGGTCTGGATACATTTCTAGATGTAATCATATAACAAGTTATAGTGACCGGGATTCAGGAGAAGGGTCTGGATACATTTCTAGATGTAATAATAGAACAAGTTATAGTGACCGGGATTCTGGAGAAAGGTCTGGAGACATTTCTAGATGTAATAGAACAAGTTATAGTGACCGGAATTCTGGAGAAGGGTCTGGATACATTTCTAGATGTAATAATATAACAAGTTATAGTGACCGGGATTCTGGAGAAGGGTCTGGATACATTTCTAGATGTAATAATATAACAAGTTATAGTGACCGGGATTCTGGAGAAGGGTCTGGATACATTTCTAGATGTAATAATACAACAAGTTCTAGTGACCGGGATTCTGGAGAAGGGTCGCTGATCCAGGGATTTATTCTGATGCCAGATGGGAGTCAGAATGTTCCCCTAAAATGAGGACAATTGGCTTTTACCTCATTGGGGGTTTTGGCTTCCTCTGGATCAACCCTATAGGGCAATAGGCAATTGGATGGACTTCTATCTTTTTTCGGCCTTATAAACTATGTAACATTGCCACCGCAGGCTCATCGATGTGAACAGAGCAAACATAGGAGGATACGTTTGCTCTACTTTCTGGCTGTATACACTTCTCCTGTAGGACACATAATCTACCACACTGTTGGGTCCCGCACCAAAAGCTTATATCACCAGGAAATAGAGCATAGTCCAAATATGACTGTTTGTTCTATTAACACCCATGGACCAGCCGAGGCTATGTTGCGGTATCCTGAGCACCTTTTGTCCCCGACACCTAAACAGATACCTACAATGCAGCAGATACTGTAGAGTAGGGATACGGTACTTTTCCTACTTATCAAGAGTCCCGCAAAATGGGGTTTATGCAGAAATTGCCCTTAAATGGGCGACATTAAAATTTTGGGTGGGCCTGAAGACGCCCTATGATTTGGGATCTGTTGCATTACCTTGGTTTGGGCATCACGCCGCCTCCTCCTCTTGGGCCGCAGTACGGTCCAGGCCGTCTCGGCTCCTTATTTAGAATTTCTGTGGGCAGAATTAATTAGCTCCAGATATATGTGTATATGAAATATGTATAACGTCCGGCGGTAGAACATAATGAAGTATGTATGAGTATGTATGGATTAATTATGCTAATCACAGGCTGCGTGGTCCTGGGCTGTGAGCGGCCTCATTCATTATGAATATATTTGCTTTATATCACGCTCTGATCCCTCTGGGGTATTCGCATTTCAAAACGTTCCACGGTTCGGTGTCAAACATCTACAATTTAATTATGTTCTAATACCTCGGTGAGGGGCCTTATTCTTCGGCGCCTCATTAATGTTTTTAATGGTGCTATAGAATAACAAGTGCACAGAGGATCATTGTCATCCGCCGCTGCTCTCCTCCCCATCACCGCTGCTCTCTCTTACCCATCACCGCTGCTTTCTCCTCCATCACCGCTGCTCTCCTCCCCATCACCGCTGCTCTTTCCTCTATCACTGCTGCTCTCTCCTCCATCACCGCTGCTCTCTCCTCCATCACCGCTGCTCTCTCCTCACTGCTGCTCTCTCCTCCATCACCGCTGCTCTCTCCTCCATCACCGCTGCTCTCTCCTCCATCACCGCTGCTCTCTCCTCCATCACCGCTGCTCTCTCCTCCATCACCGCTGCTCTCTCCTCCATCACCACTGCTCTCTCTTACCCATCACCGCTGCTCTCTCCTCCATCACCGCTGCTCTCTCTTCCATCACCGCTGCTTTCTCCTCCATCACCGCTGCTCTCTCTTACCCATCACCGCTGCTCTCTCCTCCATCAACGCTGCTCTCTCCTCCATCACTGCTGCTCTCTCTTCCATCACCACTGCTTTCTCCTCCATCACCGCTGCTTTCTCCTCCATCACCGCTGCTTTCTCCTCCATCACCGCTGCTTTCTCCTCCATCACCGCTGCTTTCTCCTCCATCACCGCTGCTCTCTCCTCCATCACCGCTGCTCTCCTCCATCACCGCTGCTCTCTCCTCCATCACCGCTGCTCTCTCCTCCATCACCGCTGCTCTCTCCTCCATCACCGCTGCTCTCTCCTCCATCACCGCTGCTCTCTTCCATCACCGCTGCTCTCTCCTCCATCACCGCTGCTGTCTCCTCCATCACCGCTGCTCTCCTCCATCACCGCTGCTCTCTCCTCCATCACCGCTGCTCTCTCCTCCATCACCGCTGCTCTCTCCTCCATCACCGCTGCTCTCTCCTCCATCACCGCTGCTCTCTCCTCCATCACCGCTGCTCTCTCCTCCATCACTGCTGCTCTCTCTTCCATCACCACTGCTTTCTCCTCCATCACCCGCTCCTCCCCCTCCCTCCATCACCGCTGCTTTCTCCTCCATCACCGCTGCTTCCTCCTCCATCACCGCTGCTTTCTCCTCCATCACTGCTGCTCTCCTCCCCATCACCGCTGCTCTCCTCCCCATCACCGCTGCTCTCTCCTCCATCACCGCTGCTCCCCTCCTCCATCCCCCACGCTCTCTCCTCCCACACCGCTGCTCTCTTCCATCCCCCCCGCTCTCTCTCCTCACACCGCTGCTGTCTCCTCCATCACCGCTTGTGTCTCCTCCATCTCCGCTGCTCTCTTCTCCATCACCGCTGCTCTCTCATCTATCACCGCTGCTCTCTCCTCTATCACCGCTGCTCTCTCCTCTATCACTGCTGCTCTCTCCTCCATCACCGCTGCTCTCTCCTCCATCACCACTGCTCTCCTCCATCACCGCTGCTCTCTCCTCCATCACGGCTGCTCTCCTCCCCATCACCGCTGCTCTCTCCTCCATCACCGCTGCTCTCTTCCCCATCACCGCTGCTTTCTCCTCCATCACTGCTGCTCTCTCCTCCATCACCGCTGCTCTCTCCTCCCCATCACTGCTGCTCTCCTCCCCATCACCGCTGCTCTCTCCTCCCCATCACTGCTGCTCTCCTCCCATTCACCGCTGCTCTCTCCTCCATCACCGCTGCTCTCCTACCCATCACCGCTGCTGTCTCCTACATCACCGCTGCTCTCCTCCCCATCACCGCGGCTCTATCCTCCATCATCGCTGCTTTCTCCTCCATCACCGCTGCTCTCCTCCCCATCACTGCTGCTGTCTCCTCCACCACCGCTGCTCTCCTCCCCATCACCGCTGCTCTCTCCTTCATCACCGCTGCTCTCCTCCCCATCACCGCGGCTCTATCCTCCATCATCGCTGCTTTCTCCTCCATCACCGCTGCTTTCTCCTCCATTACCGTTGCTCTCTCCTTCATCACCGCTTCTCTCCTCCCCATCACCGCTTCTCTCCTCCCCATCACCGCTGCTCTCCTCCATCACCGCTGCTCTCTCCTCCATCACCGCTGCTCTCTCTCCCATCACCGCTCCCTCAATCCCCCTCCATCACCGCTGCTGTCTCCTCCATCACCGCTTGTGTCTCCTCCATCACCGCTGCTCTCCTCTCCATCACCGCTGCTCTCTCCTCTATCACCTCTGCTCTCTCCTCTATCACCGCTGCTCTCTCCTCTATCACTGCTGCTCTCTCCTCCATCACCACTGCTCTCTCCTCCCCATCACCGCTGCTCTGTCCTCCATCACCGCTTCTCACCGCTGCTCTCTCCTCCATCACCGCTGCTCTCTCCTCCATCACCGCTGCTCTCTCCTCCATCACCGCTGCTCTCTCCTCCCCATCACCGCTGCTCTCTCCTCCATCAACGCTGCTCTCTCCTCCATCGCTGCTCTCTCCCCCATCACCGCTGCTCTCTCCCCCATCACCGCTGCTCTATCCTCCATCACCGCTGCTTTCTCCTCCATAACCGTTGCTCTATCCTCCATCACCGCTGCTGTCTCCTCCATTACCGTTGCTCTCTCCTCCATCACCGCTGCTCTCTCCTCCCCATCACCGTTGCTTTTCTCCCCATCACTGCTCCACTCCTCTGCTACTGCCCTACTTTTCATGGTCGTACTCTTCTTGGCCTCCCCATAAGATATTCCGCAAACTTCCGCCCTCCTCCTGAAGGACCTCCATTGGTACCTCTAGGACACACTGACTCCTAGCCTCTTAAAGGGCCAGTTCTTCACCAACGTACTGTTACCCTATGGAATTTAAAGGGGCTGTCTCACCCTGCTGTTTTAGATTCTTGCTTCCTGTCTCTTCTTGATCAAGCTGTGGGTGGTTACATAGCAGTGATTGGCATATCAGATCCATATTCACAGCTCTTTTAATGGCACAGACATCAGAGCGGGAGGTGTTGTTTATGAGCTCTGAAGCTCTCTGCTCTAAAGTAAACAATAGTAATCAGTCTCCTTTGTTTGTTAGAGATAACGTACTCTGTTCTCAAGCTGCTGGCGTCCTGTGTACCGACCTGTGGTGACGTCTGCTCTCAGACAAGACAAACAGGAGAGAGCAGAGAAGAGCAGGACGGTAACCAGAGAAACCTGTGTGCACTCAGAGCAGATAAAATATCTCTTCTCTCTTCAACAAAGCAAAATAAACAAATCAATGTATTTGGGGAAAAAAAATCTTCATTTACTGTTCATTACGTGTTGAAGGATAATCGTTGTAGTGAGACAACCCCTTTAAGGATCAGTCGCCTGCTGCTCTCTACCTACTACCCAGATTCTGACCTGGCTTATTTCCTGACCGCACCTGGCGTCTGTCCTGAGCATTTATTTTAGGTGTGACCTCCATCTGCCCTGGCAGGTCTGACTACACTTCTTGTCTAACATTTTGGTTGCACCCAATGGCATAACTATAGCCGTATCAACTATGGAGCCCCAAGGTGTAGGGGGCCCCCTGTAGAACATTATACCTAGTAGCTTTCTGCTATTCAGTATCACTATGTAGGTCTGTGCTGATATATGGCGGTATTAATTATACCTTTAAACATCCCTATTGAGGCTGCCTTTTCAGTTTCCTATCATAACATGGAAGGGCTCATCTGATTTTGCTACGGGGCCCTATGAATGCAAATTACATGTTGGACATGTGTCTATTGTATTGCCATGAGTGGGGTGTTGGGCAGTAAGGCACTTGCAAGAGATGGCAGAAACAATATTCTTCTGTATCTGTCTTTCTGGTCATCATATACACATCACTTCTATAGGTTATTGTTGTGGATGGGAACAAAGGTTATATATATATATATGTGTGATCCTTTGTGTCTCTATTTTAATGTATTAGTTATAATATACCTCACATATATATAAATATATATATAAAATAGGCACACTCCTATATAGTACAGCATGTAAAAGCTGTATGTATATCTTTTGTCATTAATGTGTTAAACAAAATGGCCGCCTGTAGTAGTTTGTAGAGATCGTCGTGTAATCCAAGATGGCGCCTAGTCAGAAGTTACACCCTGTGTTTAGACATTCCTGAAGCTGTGAGGAGTGGTCTATAGATAACAACGTGCCAATAGACCCTCACAGCCAGGTACATGTGATGCTCCTTATCTACTAATATGCAAAGGTATAAAAAAAACACCATTTTGTGAATAAAATCAGAAAGCACTTTCACAGCAACAGGGCATGTTGTGATTTGTTTTTCTCGGTGCACCTTTTATTATTTTTTAAGATAATTTGAACCCCCACAAGGACAGGATAGCCCCTTTGAGGCTACTTTCCATTTCATTATAATTTAATATCTCTGGTGATCTTGGATGTTTATGGATTAAAGGGGTGTTCCCACCATACTGTTTCACACAGTTTGCTCTCCACAGCCAGCTGAAGCCTCCCACTTCCTGTTCCGGCTGTGGGTGGTTCTACAGCTTCAGGCTCTCACTTCCTGTTCAGGCTGCTGGCAGTTATACAGCTTCAGGCTACCACACCCTGTTTAGGATCTGTGCAATTCTACAAGTTTCGGCTCCTACTTCCTGATCAGACTGTGGGTAATTCTACAGCTTCAGACTCCCACTTCGTGTCCAGATTGTGGGCGGTTCCACAGCTTCAGGCTTCCACTTCCTGTTCTGGCTATGAATTGTTCTACAGCTTAAAGCTCCTACTTCCTGTTCAGGCTGTGGGCGGTTCTACAGCTTCAGGTCCCCACTTCCTGTTCAAGCTGTGGGCAGTTTTACAGCTCCAGGATCCCCCTTCCTATTCAGGCTGTGGGGGGGTTCTACAGCTTCAGGCTCCCATTTCCTGTTCAGGCTGTGGGTGGTTCTACAGGTTTAGGCTCCTACTTCCTGATCAGACTGTGGGTGATTCTACAGCTTCAGGCTCCGACTTCCTGTCCAGGCTGCAGGCGCTTCCACAGCTTCAGTCTCTCACTTCCTGTTCAGGCTGTGGGCAGGTCTACGGGTTTAAGCTCCCACTTCCTGTTCAGGCTTTGGGTGGTTCTACAGCTTCAGGCTCCCACTTCCTGTTCAGGCTGTGGGCAGTTCTACAGCTTCAGGCTCCCACTTCCTGTTCAGGCTGTGGGTAATGCTACAGCAGTGCTATATTGCTCTGCTATTCCTAGCCTATTAGAAGGACATTGGTGATTGAAAGGTTGGAGGGCACAAGGCTACAGATCTCTACAAGGTTAAAGTTTGTCAATAAGAAACATAAACAAGCTCCTGTGCTGCTGATAAGACACAGCAGAGAGAGACATTACCATCCCGACCACTACTAGAGCACAGAGAGGTGGTTGGTAACCTAGGGAAGCCTGTGTACACAAGCAGGAGATAAGAACTGCTCAAACTCTGAAAGGAAGCAAAATCAGAATAGCAATGTATCTGGTCATAGTCTTTATTTACCTTTGCCTACATGTGTACAGCTCATCAAAGAGGTGAGAATACCCATTTAAGGATTTTTAAAAGATCCAGATTTTCTGGATAAAGGCATTTTCTTGCAGCCGATGTGTCTGAACTTCTCTTAGCCTAAGGTTGTCTGCAGTTTTATGACCCCCACTGCAGTATATGTCCACTTTATGATGCTCTTACTTGATTGTAAAATTTTAGACACTGCCAGTTATCATATTATGTGGAGACAGGATTTAATGGGGTTGTCTCACTACAAGGATCGCTGCTTTTTATATTAAAGATCTTGCAAAAACAAGTCACTTTGCAATATGTGTCCATTAACAGTGTCCTGCCTATTCCTAGATATCCCCTCTTGTATGAGCTGCATCAGCTCCTCAGGTCGCTATAGTTACAGACCTGTTCAATCTCTCCTGATAGGCTGCCAGCACTGGTTACTATAGCTACTGTTTCTTGTCGTTTTATCTCTCCTGATAGGCTGCCAGCACTGGTTGCTATAGCTACAGACCTATTTGATCTCTCCTGATAGGCTGCCAGCACTGGTTGCTATAGCTACAGACCTGGCTTCTACTGCAGCCTAGTAGAAGCCAGTAAACACGCCTCTGAATTCAAAATGAAACCAAGAAAACAGGACTGAGGTGAGATGAATCAATGTAGTGAGACAACCCCTTTAAGTCCAGCCGTAGTTATATAATGCAAGGACCAGAACCCTGACACTATCAGAATGAACAGTTTATTAAAGCAGTATACATGGCGGCACTCTCACAATGGAACGCTTTGGGGGTATTCTCTGGCTGCAAGAGAATACCCCCCAGTGAGATCACTGTGCTAGGACTTTGGAAGGTCAATCTTTGGCTGGCATTTTTGTAAGGCTATCCTTGGCTCACACCTTTTGTTGGTGTCACTGTTTTTGGGCGGTACTCTGTAGCTGCCTTCCACTGTGTTAGGCTATGTTCACACGGCGTAATTTCAGCGCGCCTTTCGCGTCGTATTTGCGCCGCGAGTAATGACTGTCAATGGGGCCGGTGGGCCACCCCATCCCCCGCGCCGTATTTAGCGCGGCTCCCAAATCACCCAGCGTAATGCCGTGTGAACATAGCCCTAGAAATTTGGAGAGTCACTCTCCGCTGGTGTTTTTTTATGAGAGTGCAAGGTTATTGGTAGCAGTTAATCTACAAGTGTCACCCGCTGCAGAGGGTCTCACAAGGAAACCTTATAGGTTTCATGCCCATCGGATTAGGGATGACTGCCCAAGTGGTGTTTTGGATCCCTTATTGGAGTTAGCAAATCACTGTATATATAGGGTTTTCCCTGTAATAGGTGGGTTCCCCAACTTGATAATGGAAAAGGATTTTATTCCTTCACAATTAAAAAGGGATAAATTGAGAGGTTAGAAATACAGGTTTTTAAATAGTGTGTATCGGGGTTTAAAGTGTTTACATAATAAAAGTTTACGTTTTAGCGTTTTTATAGTTTGGAAAACCCGATAGAGTTTAAGTTTGCCTATGGCAAATTAGTATATATAGTGATTAAAAGTCACTCTTTGTTCTCTTGCTAGATTCCCATTTTTTTGGAGACTATTTGAAAAGTTCATCAGTAACTCAGATAAACAAGCTCCTCTGCTGTTGATAAGACACAGTAAGGAGTGAATTCACCATCCCAGGGCTGCTAGAGTAGAAAACGGTGGCCGGTAGCCTAGAGAAACTGGTGTACACAAGCATGAGATAAGAACTGCTTTGAAATTAAGCAAAATCAGAACAGCAATGTTTTGTAACAGTTTATTTACCTTTGCCTACATGTTTAACGCTCATCAATGTGGTGAGAAAACCCCTTTAACGATAGATCTCTTTGACTGGAACTGATTGTGGAGTATCCTCTGGCTCAAAATGTTTTTGGGCTCACTCTGGCACTGTGTTGAAGTCTTTGAAGGTCATTCTCTAGTTGGTATTTTTATAGGGCACTGTTAATGGCTGTGCCAACTAACTGCAACTGTTTATGATGGCAATGTCTATGGGTGTCCTCTTGAACGGTTTCAGAAAGCAATCTGACATAGTTAATGAGAGCACTCCTGATATATGGGGGCACTCTTAAGGGGATCTATCATTATGGGTAACCGTCAGTTTTTCGAGTGTGGAGCTTATGTTGAAAATGTTTGGTTTGCACCCTGGTGAGTTTACCAGGTTGCAGGTTCAGCACCATGGTTTATGTCCGATGCTGTGCCTCATCGGACCCTACAGAGTGCCTGTAGGGACCGCTTTAGCTTCTTGCACCTGGTGTTCCCATCCTGGGTAGCTAGGGATTCCCAGATATATGTGCCCACACCATCCACAGCAGGAGCCAGCAATGTACAGCTAGGCTCTCGCTACAATGGCCGGCATCGGAGCTAGCTGTTAAACACCCTAGGTGCCATAGTCAATAGTTGGCACTGCCTCTTAGTGTTTGAAAGAGGGAAGGGGCTCCCTTTGTCACCCATCAGCACCTTTGCGACACCATTGTCCGGTGTCCTTAGTCGCCATCACAACCATAGGCATGAAACATGGCAGTAGGGTAGTGTAGAGTAATGTATTGCTTATGTAAAATACAAAACAGAAAAAAAGTTTATACAAAGGGCCCCCCGAGAAAGGGTTTCCCGCATTTGCAACAATGAGTCGGTTTGAAGGGCTGAAACATAGGGGATTACAGAATAGTGATGTTAGCCTTTAACTATCAAACAATAGGTATGAGGATAGGCAGCCCTAATACAAGCAAAGGGGTGGCCAGCGGCAAACCCAAAAAACCAAAGGTTTTTGCCATAATAAAAGCACAATCAGAGAATTTAAGCCTTTTTTTGAAAGCAAAAACAAATTAGTAAGGGGGGGTTCCCCATTTCAAGGTTAAGGATGGGGGCACAAGGTATTGCCCTTTTTAAAGGGGTCATACGGGGTGGCCCCTAAAGCTTTTCGAATGGATGCGGAAATAAAAAAGACAGTGGGGGGCCTAAAATGGAAAGAAGGAGGGGGTTTTAAAAGGAAAGGGGAAAAGGGGGGGGGGGGGGCCCCAGGGGGGGAAAAGGGGTTTTGGCCCAAAAAGGGGGAGGTAAGGGGCATTTTTTAAAAAAAAAAAAGAAAGAAAGATAATACAAAAAAAAATAAGGCAGAACCAGTTTCCAGGCATCTTTGCAACATGATTGTCGGATTTTGATGGCTGCCATAATACATAGCAATACAGTAATAGTGATTGTCTAGCCAATTTACATAGCAATAGAGTCTATGTAGGTATGGGGTTTAGCACCCTAATACATAGCATATCAAGAGTAATGTGCATGGCTGCCATAATACATAGCAATACAGTAAGGTAGATGACTGTCATAATACATAGCAACTCAGTAATGTGGATGGCTGCCATGAATACATGAGCAATTGACATTAATTGAAGATGACTGGTCTTAATTACATAGCAACTCAGTAATGTGGATGGCGGCCATAATACATAGCAACACAGTTATGTGGATGGCTGCCATAATACATAGCAGTATAGTAATGTGGATGGCTGCCCTAATACATAGCAATACATTAATGTGGATGGCTGCCATAATACATAGCAACACAGTAATGTGGATGGCTGCCAAAATACATAGCAACACAGTAATGTGGTTGGCAGCCATAATACATAGCAGTACAGAAATTTGGATGGCTGCCATAATACATAGTGATATAGTAATGTGGATGGCTGCCATAATACATAGCAATACAGTAATATGGATGGCAGCTATAACACATAGCAATAGAGTAATGTGGATGTGTATACCATAATGTAGCATAGCAATACAGATTGATGTTATGGATGGCAGCAGCTATAACACATAGCAATAGAGTAATGTGGATGGCTGCCATAATACATAGCAACAAAGTAATGTGTTTATGGACGGCCAGTGATATACATATGCAACTCTAGTGTAAGTAATGTGGTTGGCAGCCATAATACATAGCAGTACAGAAATTTGGATGGCTGCCATAATACATAGTGATATAGTAATGTGGATGGCGGCCATAATACATAGCAACACAGTAATGTGGATGTGCTAGCTATATGTCACATAGCAATAGAAGTAATCGTTGGATGGCTGCCATAATATGCATTGTTAGCAACGCAATATGTATGTGTGTATGGCGCGGCCATAAATACTAGCAAATACAGTGTAATGTTGGGTATGGTCTTGCCCATAATACGTTAGCAACACTAGTAATGTGGATGGCGCCATAATACATAGCAAGTACTAGTAATGTGGATGGTGCGCATAAGATAACATAGTTCAATACTAGTGTAATGTGGATGGTGCCATTAATAGTTAGCAAGACAGTACTATGGATGGCCGTCTCCTTAATTAATACATCTCAATTACAGTGAATGTGGATGGCTGCAATTAATGTGCATAGAATATACAGGTTTAAACTGGATGGCTGCCATACAGAATAAAAAGGCAATACAGTAATGTGGGATGTGGCTGCAATAATACTAGTGAGCAAATACAGTAATGTGTGATGGGCTTGCCATTAATCCATAGTCAACATCTTATCTTATTCTTTTTTAATGTGGTAATGGAGGCCATAATACATAGAAATAGAGTAATGTGGATGGCTGCCATAATACATAGTAATACAGTAATGTGGATGACTGCCATAATACAGAGCAATACAGTAATGTAGATGGATGCCATACTACATAGCAACACAGTAATATGGATGGTGGCCATAATACATAGCAATAGAGTAATGTGGATGGCTGCCATAATACATAGCAATATAGTAATGTGGATGGCTGCCATAATACATGGCAATATAGTAATGTGGATGGTGGCCATAATACATAGCAATAGAGTAATGTGGATGGCGGCCATAATACATAGTAATACAGTAATTTGGATGGCTGCCATAATACATAACAATATAAACAGTGTTGTGTGCATGTGCTACCACTGTAATGTACATTTGTGCGTACTAGTTACTTATGGATGGCTGCCATAATACATTGGCTAATACATGAGTAATGTTGGATTGCGTTTGCAATAATACCATGAGCAACGCTCAGACAGTTTATTGGATGGCTGTCCATAATTTCCAAAGCAAGTACAGTAATGTGGATTGGCTGCGCTTAATACATAGCATACACAGTAAGTTGTAGGAGGGCGGCCATAATACATAGTGGCAACACAGTAATGGGATGGCGGCCATTAATATCTATAGCCATTATAGTAATGTGGTATTGACTGCCACATTAATAATTAGCAATGTACAGAAATTTGGATGGCTGCCATAATACATAGCAATACAGTAATGTGGATGGCTGCCATAATACATAGCAGTACAGTTAATGTGGATTGGCTGTCATTTAGTATACATAAAGCAATTAGAGTAGTAATGTGGATGGCTGCCATAATACATAGCAATAGAGTAATGTGGATGGCTGCCATAATACATAGCAAAACAGTAATGTGGATGGCTGCCATAATACATAGCAATACAGTAATGTGGATGGCTGCCATAATACATACGCATCCTCATCTCAGTAATGTGGATGGCTGCAATAATACATGTGCAACAAAGAGTGTAATGTGGAGGGCGCTGCCATGAGAATACCATAGCTGACACTGTAATGTGAGATGGCTGCCATAGTACATAGCAACACAGTAATGTGGATGGCGGCCATAATACATAGCAATACGTAATGTGGAATGGCGGCCATATATTAGCAATACTGTGAATGTGGATGGCTGCCTGAGTAAATACATGTAGCTAATCAAGTTATGTGAATGGCTTGCCGATAATACATAGCAAAAACTGTTTATGTGTGTTAGTGATGACCATAGAACGCCCAGATGCAAACACGCTTATGTATGTGGATGGCGGCATTGAATACATAGCAACACAGTAATGTGGTTGGCAGGCCAAATATACATTGTGCAGAACACAGTAATGTGTTATGGCTGCCATAATTACATAGCAATTATTAGTAATGTGGAGGAGCTCCATAATAAAAGCGCAATATACAGTATTTGGATGGTGTCCCATAATACATAGCAACAAAGTAATGTGGATGGCTGCCATAATACATAGCAACACAGTAATGTGGATGGCTGCCATAATACATAGCAACACAGTAATGTGGATGGCGGCCATAATACATAGCAATACAGTAATGTGGATGGCGGCCATAATACATAGCAATACAGTAATGTGGATGGCTGCAATACTTAGCAATGAGTAGGTGTGATGGCTGCCATAATACATAGCAATTTAGTATGGTGAATGTGGATGGCGGGCATAATAATATAGCATGTATAGAGTAATGTGGATTGGCTGCCATGTATGTGACATAGCCGAACACAGTAATTGTGGATGGCTGCCATAGTTGACATAGCAAAAGTAATGTGGATGGCTGGGCCATGTAATACATTAGACAATTACGCAGGTAATGTTAGGATGGGCGGCATAATAACATAGCAATAAAGTAATGTGGTATGGTCTGCGCCATCTGTGTAATTACAACCACGTCTAGTAATTGTGGATTGGGCGGTCCATAATGACATTTAGCAGTACAGTAATGTGGAATCAGCTTTGTCCATAATTTACTTTTTTTTTTTTTTTTCTTTAGATTTTTAATTTTTTTTATCTTTTAGCATCACTAGTTATGTGGATGGCTGCCATAATACATAGCAACACAGTTATGTGGATGTCTGCCATAATACATAGCAACACAGTAATGTGGTTGGCTGGCCCTTGATTACATAGTCTGATTACCAGGTAATGTTGGATGGCGGCTCTCTATAATACATATGCGTACAGTGTAGATGTGGATGGCTGTTCATAATACATTAGCAATAGAGTAATGGTGGATGGCTGCCATAATACTAGCAATACTAGTATTTGTGGTGGTATTTTCTTGCCTTAATACTATAGCAATTGTAGTAATGTTGGATGGGCTGCCATAATAATAGCAAAAGAGTAAATGTGGATGGCTTCGCCATAATACATAGCTAAGTACAGTAATGTGGATGCACTGCAATAATAGCATAGCATACAAGTAGTAATGAGGATGGTGCCATTAATACATAAGCAAACATCAGTATGTGGATGGTTGCTGCATAATTACATAAGCAACAAGTAATGGTGGATGGCTGGCCATATAGATCTATTTGAGCCAATACAGTAATTGTGTGATGGCGGACGCATAAATGTACTTAGCAATACAGTAATGTTGGATGGCTGCCATAATACATAGCAACACAGTTATGTGAATGGCTGCCATAATACATAGCAAAACTGTTATGTGGATGACTGCCATAATACATAGCAACACAGTAAGTTGTTGATGGAGGCTCATGTAATACATAGCAATACTAGTGTAGTGGAGGTGCGGCCATAATACATATGGGCAACACGCTGTAATGTGGATGGCTTCTTGCATAATTACATAGCAATATAGTAGGTGTGGGGATGGTCTGCAATAATAATGTAGCATTTCAGATATTTGGTGGCTGCCATATATACATAGTCATTACAGTAATGTGGATGGCTTGCCATTTGATACCATAGCAGTACAGTATATGTGGCGCGGCTGCCATAACATACATGAGCAATAGAGTATATGTGGGTTGGCTGCCTTAATACATAGTGTTATACAGTAATGTTGGTAAATGGGCTGTCCTATAATAACATAGTCAGTACATGTAATGTGAGATTGGTCTGCGCCTTAATTTTACTCGCATAGCAATTAGAGGTAAGATGTGACTGGATGCCAGTATTAACATAGCATAGTAGTAATGTGGATGGCCGGACCGATAATTATTATAGCAATAAGCTAATGTGGATCGGCTGCCATATAATACATTAGCAAACACTGGATAAGGTTGGATGGCTTGTCAGCATCAGTATCATAGACTCAACACTGTAGTAATGGTGGTATGTGGCGGCGCCATAATACATAGCATACAGTTAATTGTGGATGTGCTTGGCCCATAATTTACATAGCAATACAGTAATTGTGGATGGCTGCCGTAGTACATATGCATGTCTCAGTAATGTGGATGGCGGCTGATTAATACATAATGCGTACTGTAATGTGGACAGCTGCTATGTAATACTTAGCAACTGTGAGTTATTTGTGGATGGCTGTGCCATAATACATATGCATGAACAGTTATGTGGTAGTGACTGGCCATTAATACATTAGCAATACCTGTGTAATGTGTGATAGGCAGGCCATAATACATTAGCAATACAGTATGTTGTGGATGGCTTGTGCCATAATACTTTAGCAACCACAGTATTGTGGTGGCTCTGCCATAAATACATAGCAGCGCAATATAGTAATATTGGATGGCAGGCCGCATAATTACAATGAGCAATCAATAATGTGGAATGACTGCTTGCATAATCAGGGCCGGTGGACCAATGTGGCTTTTGGGGCCCTAGGCAAAGTTGTTCAGCCTATGGCGGCCACCTCTCGCTCCCAAAATAATTTCAGCCTGCCCCCACACTAATTCCTCTCGCCCCTGCTCCAAGGTTCCTGTCACTAATTTTTCTGCGAATATTCCACATAGTTCCCGTCCATTTGCACCTAAGCAGGTGCTGCACAATGAAAAATCAGCCCTGACTTATCTTCTTTTTCAAAATCATTTAGCTCCCCTCCGTATTGACAGTGCTGTTACCCCCTAAATTAATACAGTCACTAAATAATCCAACGATACATGGAGCAATCTACACAGTGCATGTCATGTTTCTAAAAACACCTCCTTCCAAAAGAAACCAAGACCCCGTATACTCAGGCTTATAGGGGGGCACTCCGGCATATAGGGGGTACTCAGGTATATAGGGGGGGCACTCAGGGCATATAGGGGGTGCACTTAGGTATATTAGGGGGGCACACTCTCTGGCAGGTAAAAATATTAATCATTTATGTGCCCCGTTTCACAATCGGCTTTATTTGCCTGACAAGATTGGGCGTCCGTATTTCCGCGCTGCGGATTTGACGCTTCAATTTACGGAGCCATATCCGTCAGAGTCCATTACGGTAATCCACTGCCTCTCAATAGAGAATCAGTGGGATTCCGTCGCTCCTCCCGTCGGCAATAATCCGCCCCCGCGGGGGGAGAAGGAACAGTGACATGCACATTATTTACGGCGCGGACGCGCCGGGTAGAAGACAAATGTCAATTGTCTATGGGGGCCGGGAGCTTGCGCCCCCGCCGCGCTCCGGCCCCGTCCGCCGTTCCCGCCACGTATTCACGGCGCGGATTTGTGCGCTCAATACGGCGCACAAATCCGTCGGGAATAACCCGGTGGAACGGGGCCTAATACCCCCTGCTTCCCGGCCCGGGGCCCCCCTTTCAGGCCACGTTTCGGCGGGACACCCTTCCGGCAGCTCCTGGGGGCACAGGGCCCTTTGAGGGTGTCTCTGGGAGGGGCAGGGGCGCAAAATGAATCGCTTCATGCACCTGCCCAGCTGAGCTCATGGGGCCGGGGGGGGGGGGTCCTCAGCGCATGGGGAAACCCCCCGCGGCCCCCAGTGTAGACCGGGGGCTTAGCGGAGGATCCAGAATCCTTGGGGGAAGCCTGTCTGGGAGCAGGGGCGCTCGCTCTTGCTCTGCAGAAGCCCGCACTGTATGTGGCCCCAGGGGAGACATCAGCTGAAGGGGGACCGCCAGCTCCAGGCCCATGGAAAACCCGGGACCCCGGGGCGGGGTTTTGGGCCCCCTGACTGGCCCCTTGGGCGGCAGGGGGTAGGCCCCCTAGGCATCGCCTCCCTCTGCCTCCCCGCCCGTCCCGGCCCGGGGAAAAACTTTAGCAATTAAAATTTTGGGGGGGGATGGCTGCCATAATTACAAGAATATAGTAATGTGGGGGAAAAGTAAAAAAGTACCATGGCATCACCTTGGGGCTTCAAATCTTCTTTTATTTAGCACATTTCCCGTGGAGGGGCTTTACAATGGATCATTCCCCGTTAGTAGCGGACAGCGTTTTGCATTTCACCGCGCTTCATCCGCTGAGAGAAGCGCGGGTTGAAGCGCGAAACAGCTGTCGCTACAAACGGAATGATCCATTGAAAAACCCTCCACGGGAATATGTGCAAATTTTAAAAAAAATTTTAAACCGAAAAGGGAGTGCCCCTGTGTCTTTTTTACTTTTCCACTATATTTAAAGGGACGAAAAGCTTGGGCACACGAGACCAAATTTAAAAGGGGTTTTCAGTGTTAGTAGGAGTGAGCTGATCTTTATCAGGGGAGGGGCGTGCCGGGGCTTTAACTCTACGAAATTAGTAATGTGGATGCTTCATTCAAAGACCAAATAAATACCCCCCCCATCTCACCACATAACTCCAAAATCGGAATTTAAAGGCACAAAACTGTTACTGAATAAATCCATCCAAATAAAAGGGCCAATATTACAACCATTCAAAGCCATATAAGGGACATTATGAAAACTTTTGGTCTAAGACTTTCTTTGTTGTAGTTATATTTGGGGACTCACGGGTAAACTGTTGATAAGTCATTCACTTTCCTTTTTTCCCCATTCGGTCCTGGACACCACTCGCCCCCTGCAAATTCAAACAAAAAAACCCTGAGACTCACAACCCACCTGTACACATCTCCCATAACAAACTCCCCATCCATATTCCCCACATGGTAATAATTACCCCTTTGGTGCCCTGGTAAGTTTTATAGGGCCCCCCATAGGTAAGTAGATGTGGGTCCCGTGGGAAAGGGTTGCCAGTAGAAGACCCCGTTAGAAAGAGGGAGAACTCGATGGGCCTCACAGGAGGAAAAATTGAACGGGGGGGCCCCAAAAATTTCCAGGACCATGAGCGGGGCCCCACGACATTCAGGGGGCCTTGACTGGGGGCCCCCACAACCTTCAGGGGCCTTGAATGGGGCCCCCACAACCTTCAGGGGGGTTATGTTGCCCCCAAACCTTCACAAGTTTTAAAGGGGCCCCCACAACATTCAAGGGGTTTAAAGGGGGCCCCACAAGCTTCGGGGGCCCCACAACTTTAGGGGGTTATGGGGGCCCCACAACCACGGGGCCCTTTTGGGCCCCACAACCTACGGGGGGTTAGGGGCTCCACAAACTATAGGGGCCTTATGGGAGCCCCACAAACTCGGGGGGTTATGGGACCCCCCCAAACACAGGGGCCTTATGGGGGGGCCCCCCAAAGGGCTGGAATGGCCCCGGGGGCACTGGCCACTTGGATAGACACATGGCGCACGTGCGACTCGCAGAGTGGGCCACTCCCCCCAGAAGGGGGGACCCAACTCCATTTCAGTTCAGGGGGCCCCTTACAGATGCAATAATATGCTGAGACCCCCTAGATTAAACTTGTGACGTTTTCTTTTTATTCCGTATATTTCATCGCCCTACTATTTTCATTTTAAAGGGGTTAGTTAAAAAAGTATTTCAGCATTGCAGTTCGAAGTAAAGTCCCCAAACAATAAAGGAAAAAAACCTTCAACGAGCGCTCAGCGGCTCCCCTAATAGGAGAAGCTTAGACAGCCGGGCCGAACGCTGCACTTATGCAAGTTTCAGGGGGGTTCTGCCCCCTTTCTCAACTTAAACTTCCAGATTTTTTTACTATTGGGGCTAGCATATTATTGCATGCATGTTATGCCCCCTAGGGGGAAACAGGGAGCACTTCCCAATTTTGTGACCCATAAATGTATGTTCTCACTCATTTGTAATAGCGGTAATATCTGAATACTGCACTGGGCCACTTCCCAGTCCTGTGGGGGCCCCCATAAGGCCCCTGTATATAGTGGGGGCCCCATAAGACCCCTGTAGTTTGTGAGGGCCTCATGACATTCAGGGGCCTTGAACGGGGCCCCCACAACCTTCAGGGGGCCCCAAAACTGTTATGGGCCTTGAATGGGGCCCCCACAACCTTCAGGGGGCCCCACAACATTTAGGGGCCTTGAATGGGCCCCACACAAACTACAGGGGCCTTATGAGGGCCCAACAAACTACAGGGGCCTTATGGGGGCTCCCCAAACTACAGGGGCCTTATGGGGGCCCCCACAGGACTGGTAAGTGGCCCGGCGCTGCAGAGGTGGAGTGCAGGGGCCCGGCGCAACTAAGGTGGAGAGGAGGGGTCCAGCGCTATTGAGGGGGAGGGGCCCGGCGCTGCGAGTCACGCTGCGCGCCATAGTGATCTCTGTCATTAACTTACTTCTTCTTCAGAGCGCAGCAACTCGTGACTGGGCAGCCGGGCGGCCCCTCCTCCTTCCTCCGGCCGGGGGCGGGCCTCACTGATTCAAATGATCGCGCTTCCTGCCCCCGGCCGGAGGAAGGAGGAGAGGTCGCCCGGCTGCCCAGTCACGAGCTGCTGCGCTCTGAAGAAGAAGTAAGTTAATGATAGAGATCAGTATGGTGCGCAGCGTGACTCGCAGCGCCGGGCCCCTCCCCCTCAATACGCTGGACCCCTCCTCTCCACCTTAGTTTGCGCCGGGCCCCTGCAGCACCGGGCCGCAGTTAGGGGATATATAATTTGGGAGGGAAATAGGCCTGCGGCCTCTTTTTCTCTACCATTATAATGAAGCAAGGGGCGGTACCTGCCGACGGCGCGGGCCCCCCCTTGCTTCACATTCTGGCCGGGCCCGGTACGGGAGTACTGGTTGTACCCAATAATTGCAAACAATGCCGTATATTAGCAGTGCACACGTTATACTCCCAGCCGTTAGGAGTACCTTGCTTAGACTCCCCTATATCAATCAAAAACGTACACATAGGCTGTAAAGGGCAAAAACATTGAACTTTTCTTCATTTTTATAAATTGGTGCATAAAAGACATAGTTCTATGACGAACACCTTAGGCAATGAAAAACATATGACGCGTCATTGCATGGCGGCACTGGGCTGCAACTCAGCATGATCGGCTCCTACTAGTCTATTATATCACTCACCTCCTAAAAAGGGGA
>JAODAL010048641.1:0-28828 GCA_025379985.1 Phyllomedusa bahiana | reverse complement strand
TGTGGTCGGGGGACGGAGGCAAAAGGTACGGTACACAGAAAACAACAAGACACTTTGGGGAACCCTTCCTCTCTGGCACAGGGCCATATCGATCGGCAAAGGTGCTGGGGAAGGGGCAGGTCTTAAATAGGGTCCGTGCCCGGTGAGACCAATCACCGGGCACTGTCCTTTTAAAGTTCCCGGCAGTGCCGCGCGCGCTAGAGGGCGCGCGTGCACCCGGCCGGCAGCAGGAGTGCGCGCCGGGATGGGAACAGGAGCGTGGACGGGTAAGTGAGCCCCAGGCATGCCGGGGTGTCCGCGGCCCGAGCGTTGGGCTGTGGCACCGGCCGCAGCAGGAGGTGCTGCGGCGTTGCGGGTGTGCCTGTGACCCGACACGGGGGTCGCAGGGACACCCGTAACAATGCCATTGACAAAGAACTGCAAATAATAGGTACAAGACTGTCTAGGCTCGGTTTATAAACCCGGACTTTCAAAACCGGACAGTTCATCTATCATGTGAAATGTTTATTTTTCTTATGAATAATTTGTAGATAATTAGATCTGGTAACTCTGAAGAGATCAGGTCGACAAATAGATCTTGACAAGTGTAATGCAGATACTAGATGAAGGATTCCATACTTACATTGCCGGTTGTTGATACTCGGAGATTTTGGACATGTTTGCAGACCATTGACCTATCTTATACATGTATAAATTGTGCTATGTAATATCATACATTTTACATACATTAATGCTACAGGGCGATCAGGTGAATGAATGGACAACAATGAAATACAAAGCGTTATTGAGTTCTCAGTGAGGAAGGTAGAAAGTGGAAGACTCTAATCAAATGATGTTGTTGTGCCTTAAAGGGAATTTGTTATCAGAAAAGGACCTATACTTTAAATCAGGTTTTTATATTAAACACATTTTTTAAGAATTTTTGGTTATTTTTTTTTTTTATTTTACTTCCCACATCACTATTAATATTTAAAAATACATCCTGAAAACCTGCATTTTTATCACTTTGGCCACTAGAAATAATAATAGTCTGACACTTCCTGTTCTGTAGAGAGAGATTTTCAGCAGGCGCCTGTTTAACGCAATAGTCAGGATTACACTAAAGGGGTGAGACCACCAAATGTGTATAGATAACACAGGATCCACCAGTCACAATAGGAGATGTAACAGTTCTCTTCTCCTTGCACACTGACTTCTTCCCAGGTCACAGAACATGCCCAGAACACTCTCCTATAGAAGTCAATGGGACTGCTCCTGTTCACAGGCTCCTATGCTGTAAAGCATCTCTCTAAAGGCTGTTAAAAGCAGCTTAGGCAAGAAGTCTGCCCCCATAATCATATACAGAGAAATAAAAAATCTACAATCACAAAATAAAAACAGCTAAGAAGAAAAGAATATGGATATCTGGGTTTAAAGGGGTTTTGCCACGATCTCATTTCATACCTCCTGCATCCAGCTCTTTAGCTCTGTGTGCTCAGAAGGGGGCGTGTGTGATTTGTTTGAATTGCATTTTCATGTGACCCAAGCGGATGACATCGCCAGGCATTTTCCCCTCTCTAGTCAAGAAAGGTCTGTTTATGTAAAGCATTGTGAGTAGCTGAAGGTAATTTCTTTTGCTTCACAGCACAAGGGTCTAGGTTCAAATCCCTGCAGGAACCCAAACCTGAGTCTTTTTTCTCTTTATCAATGCACAGACCTCATTGAGGTTTCTTTTTTATTTATTTGCATGTTTGACTAATTACTTGGGTAACAGAGGAACGGGAGTAGGTGACAACACCTGGGGTATTTAACACTCAGTAGCCGCTGAGAGGAAAGGTGATGTCTGAGCATGTGCGACCAGGAGTGAGGAGCTCTCAGCCCTGGTCGTATCCCCTGGGACGAGCTGTAAACAATGGATCACTAAGGAGCAGCTAAAACAAAAACAGTGCGAACTTTTTAATAATAATGAATGGTGAAAATGTTTCTATTTCATTTGCAAGCTTCCCACGTCAATTTTACTTCATGGCAAAAAAATATATTGATGATATTGATGATAGATCTCCTTTATTAAAACTTATGGGGAGGGCTTATTTTCAAAGAAAAAAACCTTCAACCTACTAATCCATTGACCAGAGGATTCTTTAAAGAGCCAATAATCTGATGGAAATGGGACTGTGATACCAAAGACTAATGCCTATAAAATTATACTTTGGGTAAATTAAGTTGGCCATACACTTTCATCATCAGTGCTCTTCCAAAAACGAGAATTAAGCCCATCAAGATTACTTGTACATTCTAAGATGGGTGAGAAGTTCAATCCTCGAGCGAAAGGTCTTGGGACAATCTGGGCAAGAGTTTCACTTTCTGAGTTATTTTAACAAATCTTGGCTCTCCTCCTTTTACTTTTACCTTGCTTGTACATCATTGGAGAGGTCAAAATTCACTGCTATTTAATGAGTCTTCTAGTGCCATAGAGGACAATCTGAAGCCAAAGCTTCCCAGTTAACAATACAGATCTGGCCTTTTTTAGGGTAGTTTATGATGGTGTCTTTAAATTGCTTCCACCGACCACCTCAAACTTGGCTCAGTTAATAATAGAGGACCTTTCTGTGGAGACAGGTAACAAACAATATGGCAGTGGCTCATACAGTGGAGTTGGTTTTGCAAGATCATGGCTTTAATACTGGTTGTCTTTGCCTCATGAGCATGCCAGAATCTATGCAGAGAACCTCCTACTTGACACACAGAATCTTAAGAGCCTTTCAATGGAAAAAGTAAGTAAATCAGATCTCAATGGTGCACAGAAGAGTACTGACACAAATGGTCTTATTAGTTTGGTTTCATTCTTAACAGCGTTTTCTCACCATGCAGTTTCACAGAGCAACAGACAGCTTCAGACACACACGTCTTAGTCAGTCTGTGGGTGGTTCTATAGCAGTGATTGACATATCTGCCCTGCAATTCCTAGCGATTCGTTTCACAGTGAGATGACTGCGGGAGGTTTATAAAGTGTAGTACACAAGGCAACAAAGCTCTTATGGGTGAAAGCTTGTCATTAAGGGCAACATGTATGAAGCTCGCCACGTCGGGGCGCATCTTTTTGCCAGTTTTCCGGCGAAATTTGCGCCTGATTTATGTCGGCGCCGGGGTGCGCTCATACATACGGTGTAAAGTCCGCTGCGCCTCGCCAGTGGTTGTGGGGGGCTGTGCGGGGACTTGGGCGCAGTGCGGGGCTGCGCATAATATTCGCAGTTCGGGAGGTGCGCTCTTACATGGGGGACAAAGTCCGCCGCGCTCGCACCAGTGTGTGGGGCGCTGTGCGGGACTTAGGCGCAGTGCGGGACTGCGCCGAATATGTATTCCGATTCGAGACAGGCTGGAAAACAGCGAGAAATCATTAAAGATGTCCGTGCGGCATGGAGTATGAATCAAAAAATCGCCTTTATTAGGTGTAAAACATTCTCTGAAAAAGAGCTGAACCTACTAAAAAAATACATAAATAAAAATCACTTTCAAAAAATCCAAACGGCCCTATACAAATTTAAAGGATTTGGAAAATTTGCCAGAAAAATTTCGAAAAAAACTAAACCCTAATAAAAAAAAAAAAAAAAATACTTTCCCCAAAAAAATAAAACGTCGCACATCGGGAAAATTTAGGATTTGGGAAATTGCCGGGAAATCGTAATTCAAATTTTAAGCTTTTTTGATGGTGCGAAACCACCCAAAATCAGAATAGGAGGAAACAGTGAACCATTAAACCTATGGGAAATGGAAACAAATCAATAAAGGGGGGACAGTTAAAAATTACAGAAAAAAGGCAGAAAAAGAGTGATTTGGTTGACCCCGGGGGGGCTTGGCTATCTGGGCCAAATCAGAATAGGAGGGAAGGGACCCATTTCTAACCTATGGAGAAGTATTGCCCAATCAAAATAAATGGCGGACAGTTCAAAATACAGTAAAAATGCAGAAAAATGATTGGGTTTGAGCTACGGGGGTTTGGCAACCCTGGCCCAATAAAAGAATAGGAGCGGGGGGACCCCATTTAACCTTGGAGAAATTTTGACCAACCCCAAATTCAAAGGGCGGAAAGTTCAAAATACTAAAAAGGCAGAAAAGTGATTGGTGAACTGCGGGGGCTTGGCTTCCCCCCAATCAGAGCACGAGCTACTGTCCCTTGTAGTCAAGGGAGAGAGGGGGGCAATGAAATTCAGTTCAGCCCCGGCGGAATGGAGTTATTAAAAAAATTTTTTTTTAAAGTGAAAAATTTTATTGAAAAAGAGCTGAAACCTTTCTATAAACATAAATAATCAAATCCTAAGAACGCGTTTGTCCCGAGCCGCGCTACATAAGGATTGGGTTAGAGAATTTCCCGGGAAAAATACAGTAATTAAAATTCTGAAAACTCTTTATTGGTCGGAAGAAACCCCCAATCGAATGGGAGCGACGGGGAACCTTTTAACCTATGGAGAAATTTTGGGACCAAAAAAATTTCCCAAAGGGGACAGTTCAAAATACAGTAAAAAAAGGCAAAAAAGTTGATTGGTTGAGCCCAGGCGGAAGATATGAATCCCAATCTATGTAGTGCGTCTTTTTAAATCGAAAAAAGAAGGGCGCATAAAAGGGCGCCCTAATTTTTTTACGTCTATGGGAAATTTTTGGGGGACTGTGATTGGTTGAGGGAAGGGGGTGTCCATCTTAGCCAATCACGGCTGAGTTTCTTTCTCAGGGGGGAAAAAGAAATGCGAGGGTTTTCTGTTTTGATTGGCTAAATTAAAAGGGGCGCGGTTATTTTACCAATGGTAGAGTGGCGACGCTCCATCTTTTTTATTTCGGGCATGTACTTTTTATTACAGATTGAATTAGAAAACCCATAAGCGCGCCATCTCTCATTGGCCCAAAATAAACCGCCCTTTTTTAAAAATTAGCCAATCACAAACGAGCTTGCTCTGCATTTTTTTCCCCCATAAAACCTATGAAAAGGTGCTCACCCGCGATTGGCTAAGGGGACGAGCCCTTTCTCCCCCACCAATCACAAGTACTAGAAATTTCCCATAGAATAAAACTTTTAGGGCCCCCTTCTATCCCCCGCCCTTCTTGCTCCACTCAAAAGACGCACTACATTGTTTGGGGATTCATATCTCCCGTTTGGGGCTCAACCAAAATCGTTTTTTCTGCCTTTTTTATGTTTTTGAACTGTCCGTTTTTGAATTTTGATTGGTCCATACTTTCCCCCATAGGTTAAAAGGGTCCCTGTCGCCCCCTATTTCTGATTGGTTGGTTTTCCCCGTCCAAGAGAAGAGTTTAAAAGAATTTGAATTCTGTATTTCCCCGGCAATTTCTTATAACCCAAATTTTCCTTATGTAGCGGGGGTCTCGGCACAAAAACCGTTGTTAGGGATTTGATTGATTTAGTTTATAGAAGGGGTTTCAGCTTTTTTAGATAATATTTTACACTTAATAAAAATGATTTTTTTATTTCTACCCATGCCCGCACGGCGTGACCCCAAAGATTTCCCTGCCCGATCCTCCATTGACCTCAAGGGGAAAAGTGCTCCGCCTGATTCCCCGGGATACCCAAGCCCCCCCTTTCAAACCAATCAGCTCTTTTTTTGCATTTTTTGATTTTAAAACTGTCCCGCCTTTGATTTTGTTTGGTCAAAAACTTTCCAAGGTTAAAATGGGTCCCCTGTCGTCCTATTCTGTTGGCCGGATGCCAAGCCCCCTTTTGCTTAACCAATCAGCCTTTTTCTGCTTTTTAAGTTTTTTAACTACCCCCCCTTTGATTTTTGATTGGGGTCAAACTTTCCATAGGTTTTTTAAAAGGGGCCCTGTCGCTCCTATTCTGTTTGGGAGTTTGGCCAACCCCCCCGCTAGCCAACCAATCAGTCTTTTCTGCTTTTTAGTATTTTGACTGCCCCGCCTTTAAATTTTGATTGGTCCTTACTTCTCCATAGGTTTTAAAGGTCACTGCCCCTCCTTTCTGATTGCTGGCTTCTGGCCCAAATTCAGAATAGCTTACATAATTGAATTACTGTATTTCCCCGGGCAATTCAAGATCCCTTAATTCCGGATTCGGGATTTTTGGAAAGTTTTTTGTTTTTTTATTAGGTTTGGCTCTTTTTTGTTTAATGTTTTTCACCTAATAAGGGGCGATTTTTTGGAAAACTTTACCCCTGCGCCGGGGGCAAGCCCGAGATCTTGTTGTGATCTTCTATTTTCCCTCATTTTCCGTTCTCCTTCATTCGTCTCCCCCGGTCATTTGCCAAAATCAACCCGGTCCCCTGTCGGAGTGAAAAGCTGCAATGCACCTCATTTTCCCCAGCCGCGATCTTTTACATGCCCGGAGTTTTGAGGCGCCGGCCCCGCCCCGGAACGCCCCACTGGGGCCACCCCACCCCCAACACGCCTCTTCATGGGGGGCACAGCGAAATGGCGAAGCTGTCCCTAACACGCATCCCTGGTCCACAGCGGATTCGGGCCGGTGAGGTGCAGGTTACGCCAGAAAACAGGCGAAAAACCCGTTCATACATGTCGCCCTAAGTTTGGTAAACAAACTCCATTGCTAGAGATAAGACTCAGCAGGGAGTTGCTTACCATAGTCAAATGGATGCTTGTGGAGCAATCAGATAAAGAGAGAGGTGGTCAGTAGCCTAGATAAACTTGTGTACTCTAAGGAGATAAAAGCTCCTGACCAAAGCAAAATCAAAAGAGCATTGTATTTGGTAAATTATTTTTTTATTTTCTTTTTCCCAAAAAGCTAGTCAGTATAGTGAGAAAACCCCTTTGAGGTCATTTTTCTCAAAAACCCAATTCCACAGTTTTTCCCGAAAGAGTGTTTGGACAAATGACCCGTGTTATTTTCTTTTCCTCCTCTATGGTTGACTTTTGGAATAGGGAACTGCCAAAGTGGGGAATGCTCAAGAAACTGCACAATTCCTCTAGCGATGGTGAAGCAGGTGGATGCCATGTTGGTTTCCACCCTCTGATTCATCATTCATGTTGATAAAGTCTGGTGATATCTCTTTGTTGTTTGAGATCTTGCTAAGAATCTCCAGAAAGTTTTACCACCATTAGTACCATCTGGGCAGCAAGCTTTGTTGTCCTTGGTTTGTTTGATGTCTCAAAAGTCCTCTTCTCAGGTTGGTTGCCTTGACCTTAAAAGTGGGTTTCCCATTCTGACAAAATGTAGAATTTTGCCTCATTACTAGGTTTGAATGACAAAAGTGCGAAAATGTTCTTTCCCACATTGGAAGATGGTAGCTTCATATTTCAGGGGAGTTCTATCTTTGGCCCAGAGAACGGTGGCATTTGTGCTCGAGCCATTTAGGGTCCTTGCCATCTGAAAGAATAAGAGTATGCATTAGCTATACATAAAATAGCTGAATGTAGAGAGGAGCGGTAGGCTAGACTCCTCTGGTGGCAGCTTAAATCCCTGAAAACAAAAAGATCCTGCAGTTGAAATCCCACTGCCCAGTATTTGTTGCGCCCAACATCTCATTTACATCACTGTTCAGAAGTGAACAGCTCCGAAATAGATGCAAGTAGAGGTACCATGGGAGCCAATCAGTAGAAGTACAAGAATGGGTACGAAAGTGCAAGAATGAAAACACAAGACCGAAGGGACTCGCCTTCGGGAAACGGGCCCGAGAATGGTGGGGCTATAAGTTTTTTTTTTGGGTTTTTTTTGCAACCCTTCCCCCCCCAGGGCTGGTATTGGAATTTTTTGGGGGGGGGATACTTTCTTTTGGCTGCCCAAAGATTACAACAATCTGACACATTGGTAAATAATATTATTAATTAAAAAAGAAGTTTACATTTTTTGTTAAAAAAGCCCCTCTGCTGTTTTTCTCCCTATCTGATAGAAATCAGAATAAACCCTTTCCCCTTTTAGGTCAAATTAGGAAACCAAAAAAAAATTTTCTAATTTGCCGAATGCCAGATTTAAAATGGAGAGGGTTTTTTAAGTCATTTTTTTTTACTTTCTGAAATCAAAAGTTTCCATCATAGGGGGTTTCTCTGCCTTTTTACAATTTTGGGGGCCGCCCATTAAGAGTATGTCTTGGAAGCTCGATTGTTTATGGCAACTCGGTTAATTAGAGACACAGCCCTGGATGTATTTTAATTCACACTCGTAAGACACTGTTTCATGGGAAAATTTTTAAAGACATAAGCCAAAAAATCGGAAGGAAAATTTTGGATTTTGCAAAGTCGGGATATCCTTGGGTGCAATTTTTCCAGATCCCTTGAAGGTATCCGTACCTTTGTTCCTGACAAACAATTATACCAAGTAAAAACAAGATGGGATTGTTGCCATCATAGCTCGGAAGGAGATGGGTTCTGTGTCTCGAGGGAATTTGTTTGGTCTGACTTGTACAAACCCAAGAACAAAAAAACCGTGAAAGACCCTGGCAAAAGTGGAAGATTGGGGTCATTATTACAGTGAAAAAGATTTACTGTATAAATGGGCTGAAAAGCCACTGGGCGGGAAGAAGTCATTACCCCAAAAAGGGAAACAAATAAAGCCAGATTAAGTTTGAAATGCAAGGAAACAAAGATGTACAGGGTTTGGTGACATTCCTGGGGGTCGACTTTTTTTAAAATTTTTAAAACTGTTTGGCCAAAATGACCATGGTTATATTTGGAGGAAAAAGGGGAAAAGCTTGGAAGCCTAAAGCACCATCCAACTGTGAAAAACCGGGGTTGGCAGCATCATTTGTGGGGGTTGTTTTGGGGCCAGGAGGGCTGATGCATTTTCACAAAATAGGTGGCATCAGGAGGAAAGAAGATTGTGGCAATACGAAGCAACATCTCAAGAAAACCCCCCAGGAATTTAAAAGCTTGGGCAGAAATGGGTCTTCAAATGGAAAAACCCAAAAGATCCCAAAAAACTGGTTACGGGCTTAAGGAAAACCAAGTCAATGTTTTGGGATGGCCATACTAAGCCCTGTTAAAATATTGAAAATTTTTTATGGGAAAAACTGAAAAAAGGGGGGTGGGACCCAAAGGAAACCTAAAAATGGCTAAGTTACACCAGTTCTGTTCAGGAGAAAGGGGCCCAAAAATTTCCCCTCCCAAACCTTGTGTAAGCTTGTGGAAGGGTCCAAAATGTTTGATGCTCCCACTATTTGAAAAATTATGGAAACAGAAAGTAATTAAAAGCCAAAAAATTATCCTTTCATTATGTACTTTTGGCAAATATAAAAAATTTGGTTCTTTGCCTAAAACGGGGAAGTTTGATTTCTAAAACTTCCAATTTAAAAATACCCATAAGGTGGTCCCCAGGTTCGAAAGGGTAGGGACTGTGGGTTTGTTCTTAATTGAAATTGTAGTCAGGGAAGTCAAGGACACACCCCCACAGACACCTTTTCCCCTGCCTTTTGGGGAAACCCAAACTCCTTTAAATAGGCCAACCCCAAAAATTTGAGACACAGATAGAGATAAAAAAACAAAGAACAAGCAGAATACGGGAGGCCAAATTTACATCAAATAGAGCGCATTTGCAAAATGTGAACAAAAAAAAACCAGGATCCAAGAGAAACAGAAATAGTACAGAATGCCCCAAAGAGGGTAAAGGCGAACTACGGGTAGGAACCAAAAGCAGGCACAGGTGACGGTAAAGGCATCTTTTAAATAGGGAACACGAAAAGACAGAGGCATTGGCGGAAAGAACACAAAACCAGATGGGGGGAAACAAGACTGTCAATCAAGAGGAACACGGGGTTAATTGGAAAGGGGTGCTGGAGGTTTCCGGGCCCATGGGGTTGGCCAGGAATAAATTTTAATCGGGGAAGGGAAAACAATTCCATATGAGGGTACAAACCAAAAAATCGGGTAAAAAACCCAGGTCTTTGTCCAAAAATGGTGTGGGGGCGACCCGAGCTCAAATTTTGGGGGGCCCGTGGTACATCATGACAGTATGTAAGTCAGAACAGTTATTTTTATTAAGTGTAATTCCACCACAAAAGTTTTTTTTTTTTAGTTTCGGATAGTGCAGAGAAGGGTTTTTACATTTGTTTTGCTGTCTGTGTCCTGATTAAAGATTTCATCAAAATTTTACCCATGTGCGGTGGGGATGTGGAACTTGTCATTAAAAACAGCTACTATCTGCGTGGAACCGGATCTACAATTCCCAAACTTCCCCCAAAACCCCCCCGGAAACCTAAGGGACAGAGTAAGTGGGGAAACAGTGAAATTTGGGATGTTTGTATGTTTAGGTAACAAAAAGGGTATTGGCCTAATTGGGGCATCTCCCCCTCCCCTTTTTCACGGGGTTTTAGTGGGTAGAAGCGAGTGTGCCATTAATAACACCCTTTGGGGCAGCAAAATTTTCCCGGAAAAAAAAAAAGGGGTCAGACATGTTGAAATCCAAATGCAGAATTCTGGGGAAAGCCGGAGGCCCATGTATATTAAATGATCGGCCAACCGAAATTGGTGGATTAGGCTTTAATTTACGGCGTAATTTTTGTCTTCATGTGTAGCTGTGCAGTTTTTTTTTCTAATTAGCATATCCAGGTATAGGAAATGATCCTGGGATGTTTATCTCTAATCAGCAAAATAACCTTACACTTATTATGTTATATAGATAATTGTGGCGGCCAATTTTTAGATATAAATTGTTGAATTTTTGAAAGACACAGAACCGAGGCCTGGACTTGCTATCAGCTTCACACCTACTGGCTAGATAAAGGTTTTAACAAAACCCTGTGACTGATCAGTAGATAAGCCGTCTAACAGCGCAAAAAACCCCCGTTACAACACAGCACTGTTGACATACACTTTACTTATCAGACCAATCTTTTGTGCAGTCAAATCTCAGAAGGTATGTGATGGATGTCATTTCATTCTGACTTCTGAGAAGGCAAAGCCAAATTTAATATGTGCTTCTCATCTGGGGTCCTGGGTCAAAAGAAAGTTTCACTTAAGTGCCATGTCCTCGTGCCTGTTCGACCTCCTTCCCCCTTATCTGCCTAAGGGGGGGTTGAGCGATTGTTTTGGCTATGAGTCGTCATAGTCGATAGCGGGGCCCTATGGAAAGGTTTTTCGTAGTTAGATCGTTTTTGCGTTGAGACCATTAAAGTCTTGGGAGGCAACAAAACCTTATTAATTCCCCAAACAAGGCTGGAGAAAAAGGGAAAAAACATCCACAACCCCGTCAAATGGATACGTGAACATCTTAGGCAACACCCCTTGGTTATAAAATCACAGAAAAAAAGTCACAGACCAAATTTATTCCCTGTCTTTCCAAGCCTGACCCCCTTAAACCCGATCACCCACAATTTAAAAAGTGAAGAAGGCAGATGATTTGAACCATCATTTACTTAACTGGACATTGAATTCCCCGTCCTGGAACGCACATAGCCCCAAAACTGCATGCCCCCACATTTTAAAAAGTGCCGCAAAAGGAGTCTTTCAACCCCCCATTTTGTTGAACCCGGACAGCTAACCTGTCCTGGGGCCACAGCATGAGCCCCAAACCCGCATGACCCCACTTTAAAAAGTGCCGGAAAAAAGGGGCTTTTAATCACCATTTTAGTTTTATGGAAATTGACTATACCGTCCTGGGCCACGTGGCCCCAAACCTGAAAACCCCCCAAAATTTAAAAGTGCCGGAAAAAAAGGGTCTTTCAACCCCATTTTAGTTGAATGGAAAAGACTATACCGTCCGGGGGCCCCAGCATGAGCCCCAAACCCGCATGACCCCCAATTTAAAAAGTGCCGGGAAAAAAAGTCTTTCAACCCCATTTTGTTTCCCCCTGGACTTGACTATACCTGTCCTGGGGCCCCGCATGAGTCCCAAACCTGCAGACCCCCCCCTTTAAAAAATGCCGGAAAAAGGGGTCTTTCAACCACCATTTTTTTTCACGGCATTGACTATACCTGTCTGGGCCCCGCATAGCCCCAAAAAAAATCATGACCCCCACTTTAAAAAGTGCCCCGGAAAAAGGAGTCTTTCAAACCCCCATTTTAGTTTCACTGGAATTGACTATAACCCGTCTGGGCCCCAGAAGAGCCCCCAAACCTGCATGACCCCCCCATTTTAAAAAATGCCGGAAAAAGGAGTCTTTCAACCCCATTTTTTTTCACTGGACATTGATATTTCCTTCCTGGGCCACAGCATGAGCCCCAAAACCTGCATGACCCCCACATTTAAAAAGTGCCGCAAAAAGGGGGTCTTTCAACCCCCATTTATTGAACTGGACATTGACTATACCCGTCCTGGCCACAGCATGACCTAGGGGGAGTTACAGTGGGTGCGGGAGACCAGGCTGCGTCCTCATCTTTAACACGCAGTTTAAAATCCCTGAGAGCAGCCGAAAACTGTGTGCTGAAGCAGTGGGAAACGGAAGTGTGAGAACTCCAGCCTTCCCCTGTACACAGTCAATACCTGGGTAGCGCTTGCCCTCCCTAAAAGGGGTGGGGGCCATTGAGCTTATTTGGAAATTTCTGGTGGTTAACGTCTGTTACACCCAGGTGCCCCTTTTTTTGGGATTTTTTTTTCTTTTTACTCAACGGCGGAGGAAATGGTCTCTGTTCTTTGTTCTTGTGGTGCTCCATACTCCAGTCCTCGAATAAACCCACATTGTCAAGTTTTTCCTGTACCTCCCTTGTACAATTAAGGAATTTTTTTAACAGTATTTTTACTGCAGTTTTTTAGTACTTTAATTCTAGAAAACACATTTTTAAAAAAGGTGGAATCCCACCATGTTTTTTTTTCCTTTTTTTATTGTATTAAAAGGGTTGTCTCAATACAGGGATTTTTACTTGTTAAAGTTCTTACCAAAAAAAAAGTCATTTTGCAATATTGTCCATTCAGTGTCCTACCTATTTTTGTTTCTCAGCCAACCTTGACCACTCTTTACAATTGTGAAGAACAAATGTCTGTTGAAACAACATTTTTTGAATAGGACCTGTAGAACGCAATGTCACGCAAAAATGCCCCCAAAAATTTAAGCATGACCCTTTTACCACTTGTCAATTGTGAAGAACAAATGTCTGTTAGAAACAACATTTTTTATAATAGGACCTGTAGTGTTGTGGATGGGAACAAAGGTTATATATGTGTGATCCTTTGTGTCTCTATTTTAATGTATTAGTTAGTATATACCTCACATATACATTATATATACATAATAGGCACATACTTATATAGTACAGCATGTAAAAGCTGTATGTATACCTTTTGTTATTAATGTGTTAAACAAAATGGCTGCCTGTAGTAGTTTGTATAGATCGTCGTGTAATCCAAGATGGCGCCTAGTCAGAAGTTACACCCTGTGTTCAGACATTCCTGAAGCTGTGAGGAGTGGTCCATAGATAAGGACGTGCCAATAGACCCTCACAGCCAGCTACATGTGATGCCTTCTTATCTACTCATTTGCAAAAGGGTATAAAAAACCACCATATTTCATAGCAGCAAGGCATGTTGTGATGTGTTTTCTCGGTGCACCTTTTGTTATTTTTAAGATAATTTGAACCCCCACAAGGACAGGATAGCCCCTTTGAGGCTACTTTCTATTACAGATGACGCCTTGCAACGTGGGGCATGGGCTTAGATCTGATTTATTAACCGAAAACTGAGCTGGTGAGGCTTCTACTGGCGGACACAGATGAGAGATAAAGGCGCCATCACTCTTCTGAATATCTGTCCGGGTAAGTAAAGTTTTATACTTTGCTTGTCCGAGCAGATTGTTTGTCTAGTGGGAGCTGTACTATGTTTCATTCGGTTAATTGTTAGATCACGCTGACAGGTAACCAGTCGGCCCATGCTATTGAACCTATGACCTGTCAAATTAACTCCTTGTGGGGTATTTTCTGTTTTATGTGTATTGAATGTTTTGAAACTGATTGAAAGCAAAGCTGGGAAAGCAAGGTGTTAAGTCAGCTGAGGAATCACCGGAGCCGAAAGCCCTAGAGGCGCTCAGTGATTTATGAGAATCTCCCGATGGGAAGATAACACGGGAATTCTGTCTCCTCGCGAGTAGGAGGCTGGTCAGCTGGCTTGGGGAAAAAAAGCATCTTGTGAAAATTGAGAATTCATTTGATGGTGGAATCATGAATTCAAGCTTTTCCTTGGTAAAGAGGAGAAGCTGAGCACAGCGGCATGAAATCGGTTTCTATCACGTTCCATACGAGTCTGTCGAGTTTTGTCGTGTGTGTGGGGTGTTGTCCGAAAGTGAAACATTATTGAGAAACAAAGAAAAAAAGAATTTTTGGGTAGTTGAAACGGGGGATGGACCCGGGGCCAATGCAACGATGATAGCTAACCCCACCCAGGAAGGGACTAATAGCCCCGGTTTTCCCCAGACCCGCCCAAAGCGGGATGGACTTGCTGCGGCGTAGGCTACCAGGTCTTACCCCTAAAAAAAGGACTTGCTTGCGAGGGGGCCCGGGGGAAAACTGGTACAAAACGAACCCGGAGGCGTATGGGGACAGCAAAGGTGGGGGCAGGCACAGAGGTTCAAGTCAAGACGGGCAGAGGGGTCAGGCGGCGCAAACGGGAAAGGGTCGGGAAACTTAAGCAAGGGGACGGGGTACAGGGGTAATCAATACGGGAACTCCAATACCTCAACACAAAAAAGACACACCAACAGACTGGCGGGAATACGGGGGCGGATCCCTTTAAATAGGCCCAAAAGCCCCGACAATAACCAATTAGGGGGAACGGGCCCTTTTAAATTTAGAAACCGGCGCGCGCCCCGCCTTAAGGGGGCGGCCACGCGCGCGGGGCCCGGGGGACAGGCGGGGGCCGGCGTTCCCCCGAGCGCGCCAGTAAAGAGGGGGCGCCGAGGCAGCAAGGGGTGGTCCCGGCCCCCCCGCAGCCGCCGCCCAGACCCCCTGCGGGGGGGATGGGTCGCGGGGAGCAGGGAAGCCCGCGACCCCCGTACAGTACCCCCCCCTTAGGTCCCCCCTCTTTTTAGAAACCTAAAGGAGGTCAGGAGACAGGTTGTCTCCGGGTTTTCCCACACCGCTCCCCACCCAAACCCCCTTTCCAGTCAATAAAAAGAACCGTTTCCCCCCCTCACTGTCTTCTGTTCCAACAACCTCCTTGACCTCAAAAATGTTATCAAGTTGGCCACGGGAAAGGCAGCAGGTCCAGGGGAGAAGCGATTCAGCACCACCGGGCTTGAGGAGAGAGACGGGAAAGGGAGTTCGGGATGCCAGGAGGGGGCAGGCGGCTTGTAGACACCGGGTTTAGACTTGCGTACCTAAAGGGGGACCCACATTTTTTAGGACCTAACTTTAGCTCCCCTAAAGCAATATAGCGGGATAGCCAAATTAAATTCGCCTGGCTCAAATAGGGGCGGTCCTAGTATCTGTCACCGGGATTTTAGTGCGGGCAGAAGCCCTAACAGGGCCTTCGTGGGGCTGCCAAAAACCTTGATGTCCTTTACTGGGGCATCCCCCCCCCCGGGACATGACACGAGGTAGAAAGGGGAGAGGTGGGGGGGGAGTACCCAAACACGACAAAAAAGGGGGGCCCCCGCGGATCCCAATCAAAGATTTAAAAAAACTCCGCCCCGGGAAAAGATCAACCATTTACCCTTTTCGGGGGACAAAAAAATGCCTCGGGGAGGTGCCCAACACCGGGTTGACCCTCTAAAACCTCCCATTAGTCTGGGGGTGGTATGCGAAAGAACTAACGGGAAACCTGAAATTTAACCACACAAAGCCCGCCAAAATTTACAATAAATTGGACCCCCATCAGAGCAAATGTAAAGGGAGACCGGCAGGGAAAACGTGACAGAAAAAATTTGGGCCAGTTGGGGGGCAGAGGGTAACCCAGGCAGTGGGATAAAGTGGGCCTTTTTGGGAAAAAAACGGTCGTAACAACCCAGTTGCCCGTGTTACCCGGGGGGGCGGGGGGTCCGTAAAAAGCCCAGGGCTACATGGGCCCGGGTTTTTTTCGGGCCGGGGAGCGCTAAGAAGCCCCGGGGGGTTGGGGCGGGAACCCTTTATTACGGGCACGGGAGGTGCAGGCTAAACAAAGTCCCCATGTCCGAGCAAGGGTAGGCCACCATTAAATGGATACAAATTGAAGCGACCTATGCACTCCGGGTCCCAGCCATATGAAAGAGTGTCCCCACTTCGGGGATTCAAAGGGCCAAGGCGGTCCACATACTTTCCCGGAGGTGGGTGCTGGGGGTCCACGGGGCAGCCGTGACGAGCCCGCTCCGGGGGGACAATTGCGGGGGAGGAGTCAGACCCCGTATCCGAGGAAGGGGATAGAGACAGCTCTGAGGTTTTTTTCGGAGGCCAAAATGTAGGCGGAAGTTAAAAGGGGCAAAGAAAAAATGCCACCTACTTCCGGGATTCAGGCGCTGAGCCACTAAGTATAGGAGATTTTTGTGGTCGTGAAAATGTCAATAGGGTGGCGACCCCCTCCAGAAGGTGACGCCTTTTCTTCAAAGCCACTAAGGGCCAAAATTCCCATCACCAAAAGGGTATATTTCTTCTGGGCAGGAGAAAAGCTTGGAAAAAAAACCACAGGTATGACTTACCAGCTGAGAACTCTGCAGGGGGCCCCGCACCTGCGCCGACTGACGAAGCATCCCCCCAGAATAAACAACAGTTAGGGCTGGACGAGACAGGCCCGGGAGCCGAAGCAAATGCCGTTTTTAGCCGTTAAGCTTTTTGGGGCCTCTGGGCCAGGTTTTGGGAAATTTTTGATTCTTCCTAGTCAGGGCCCCCAAAGGGGCCCCGGTAAGAATGGGGGATAATTGCCTAAAATAATTCGAAAACCCAAAACTTTGAATGGCCCGAAGCCCACCGGTTGGGGCCACAGCAACACCGCGGAAGCTTAAAGGGGATCCATCCGAGACCCTCATCAGAGACAGTAGCCTAAGAAGGGTTAACGGGCAGTTAAAAGAGGCATTTTTCGGGCTTGGAAAAGGGCTGATGGTGCGAGTCCGCCTGGGGACCGGGGGACAGGTGGCGATGATCTCGAGATCAGGGAGAAGATAAAAATATCCCCAAGTAGACATTCACAGACATAAGTAGGTCCCGAAAGATCCATTAACAAAGTTCTGAAATACACCCGGGGGCGTTGCAGAAAACCGAAGGCATAACCAAATACTCGAAATGGCCTCCCGGTAAAAAACCCTTTTCCATTTGTCACCTTCCCTAAAGCGGGTTAAGTTGTAGGCCCCGGTAGACCAGTTTTTGAAAATTTTTCGCCCCACCAGGCGGGCAAAAAGTTCAAGATTAAGGCAACGGTAGCGGTTTTTTTATTGTAATTTTATTCAGGCCCCCATAGTCATGCAGGGGCCGGAGAGACCCTCCTTTTTCTCCCCCGAAGAAGAAGCCCCCAGCCGGGACGAGGACTTACGATAATCCTTTGGGAGGTTTTCCTTGACGTACTCAAAAATCGCCCTTTGTCCCGGATGGAAAAGCGGGGGAAACCCGCCTCTGGGAGGGTACAGCCCTTGCAGGTCAAAGGGCAATCATAACCGGGGGGGGGAAATCTCAGCGGCTCTCCGAAAAGACATCGCAAAGCCCAGTAAGCGAAGGAACCTGGAGGGGTTTTGGGAGACTTCCGGGAGACACTTGAGGGGCGAGTTGGCTTAGACAGGGGAACGAGAGAGACCCGGAACCCCCCCCGCATGACTTCACCCGGCTCCAATCCCCAAAATCGGGGTTGGGGCCGCACAAAGGAGGCCCAGAAGGATTTCCAGGAGGGTCGAGCAGGACATATTGCAACGTCTCCTTTTGAAGACCCCAATTTTTCAAGAAGAGGGGCCGACGGGGGCGGATAGCGTCCTTAAGGCATTCGCCCTCCGAGGAGATGAACATAGTTTCGCAACGATCACCGGAGACAAACCTGGTCACAAGTTCCGGGTTAAGAAGTTTCCTCCGGGGGTCCGATCATAAAGGGGGGGGCCTGAAAGTCTGTCCGAGAAGCCCAAAATTTTTAGGGGCATAGTCAGACGGGGAAAACCCCTTCTGAACCCCTAGGGTTCCTCTCCTACGAGCCCTAGGTGCGGAAGTTTCCCGGGCGCACCCGACAGTCCCCAATGAAATGGCCAGAACCGCCACAAAGAAAAAGAGCGCTTCCCGACAACGCTAGAACGTTCCTCCTGGGACAGGGGGGCTCTCTCGACCCGCATAGGGGTTCCCTTTCAGAGGGCCGTTGGAGGGGGAAGAGGGGAACGCCCGGAAAGGGGGGCCAAGCAGGGAACGGCGTGGACGGACGGTTTCCCTTCAGGCGGAGCTCTTTTTGCCTTCGGCGAAGCGAATATCCCCTCGGGGGGCCAAAGGGTTAGGTCATCCAAGGCAGTTGGGGAAACCCAGGGCGAGCTCGTCCTTTTTTCGCCCCAGAGGCCTTTGGGGCCCAAAAGTCGCCACCAATGCTTTGTTTTCCAGTCCAGCTCCGAAGGAGAGTGCGAAACTGCACCGAATACTGACCGATGGGGTCGCCCTGACGTAGCCGAGCAGCGCTGCGGGCCGCCGAAAAGTACGCCTGGTTCCTCGAAGACGTGCGGAACCCCCCGGGGGAAAGTTTTTGGGGGTCCGCCGTCAAGGACCCCCGATCCCAAGAGGCAGCCAAGCCAAAGGCCCTTTTCCAGACAAAGGCTGATTTTGAAGGCCACCTTGGGCCCCTTGTAGGGGAAATTGGTGCCCCATCATTTTGAGGGGGATGGACAGGCTGATGAACCCTGGCACTTCTTGGGGGCCCCTCGTAGCGTGAGGGGAGTGGCAGATGCAAGACGGGCCCCGAACCGAAGCAGGTAGAGCAAGGTTTCCCCAGCAACGGTGCGGGGCAGAGGGGGTAGCCGAGGAGGCAACGAGTCCCAGTTCTATCTGGCCGCAAGCTGGGGCGTGCGTTGCTTGCTGGGCGACCACTGTATGATGTCCCCCGGGGATCAGGCAGAGGTACCCTGGCGGGAAACCATGGCCATCTGTACGTAACGGAGGGGGGATCCGCTGGGCCAAAGAAACTGATAGCTAAACCACCCAGGAAGGGGTCCAAGTACCCCCGTTTTTCCCCCCAAGCCCGCCGCAAAGCGGGATGGACTTGCGCGGGGTGGCTACCCCGTCGTTCCCCTGACGTGCTTTTTCTTTTCGATGCGGCCCGGGGGACAACGGGACAGAAACAAAACCGGGGGCGAGTCGGGGACAGGCAGAAGGTCAGGGAGGGACAGAGGGTTTGTAGTCAAGACGGGCAGACTCAGGGCAGGCGGGAAACAGGGAAAGGGAGGAAACGTAAGCAACGGGGCGTAAAAACGTTAAAAAACAAACGGAACCCAAAACCTCTAACACACCAAAGACACACCAACAGACGCAGAATACGGGGGCGGGTACCTTAAATAGGACCAGCGCCCACAAAACCCAATTATCGAAAAAACCTGGCCCTTTAAATTTTAAGAAGCCGGGGCGCGCGCGCGCCTTAAGCGGCGCCACGGCGCGACGGCCGGACAGGCAGGCGCGGCGTTCACCGGGGCGCGGCCCGGGAAAAGGCGGCGCCCAGGCAGCAGAGGGGTGGTCGCGGGCCGCCGCAGCCCGCCGCGCCAAAGACCCCCCGGCGGGGGGGGTCGCGGGGGGCAGCGGAGCCCGCGCCCCCGTACATATGTAGTTTTTGAGTTAGGCACAGCCCACTGCTGGGGTTTTTGAATAAAAAATGTTAGAGAAGAGTCTCATTGTTGATAGGAAAAAGAATAAGTAGTCGAAAATTTGCAAGTAGTTGAGGTTGATTTTTGACCCAAAAGTATTTTGATAAGAGAATGGGAAAAGTCTGAGGGGGTAATCAGAAAAAAAAAAAGGGAGATTGAAGGATTTTGGAATGTTTGTTGATGCTGAATCCCGTACGTGTAACTATATGGATTCATAGAGAAGGTGGGCTCTGGGGGGAGTGCCATGTATCACCCCCAGGAGAAGTTTCTGAAAAAAAGGAGAGTGTGAATACGTGCCGACCCCTTAATGGCGGAGGGGCTTGTCTTTGGGGGGGGAACAAAGTCAGGGGGGTGACAGAACTGCTGCAACAATAGGGGAAACCACCCCCAGAGGTTGGGAGGCCCTGCATCTGGCCTGAGACATCGTCAAAATAAGATACGATCAGCTCAGATCATTTAAACTTACAGAAGAAATTTTAAAAATAGAGAACTACAGATTCTACAGAAGGGCTTAACCTTTGTGCCTACCCTAAAATATGATTTTCATGGATCAAAGAGTACACTTTTTGCTAAGCTTTAATTGGGAAAATTTTTTAAAAAACAAGATAGGATAGAATGCCAGCATTTGGGTGTTTCAGCACGGGTTTGGAAGATACGTACTTTAGTGTCCCTATGGAGGAAGAAGAAATCAGAGAGGGACAAACTAAACTGAAACCAATAAGTAGAAGAATGCCCCCTAGTCAGATGGATACACACGAAATTGATTTATTTTTGCAAATAGTCTCAAAAGAGTTACGTGATCTGAGTGAACAGAGACTTCCATTCCACAATAACCTTAGTAGGGAGGAATCAGAAGCACTGTCAGCACTGGAACGAGACAAGTCTATCATAATCAAACCCTCCGATAAGGGGGGAAACATAGTCATACTAAATCATGACATGTATAAACAGATGTGTAGCGATCTTCTTAAGGACAAAAGGCATTATGATACGTTATCTGCAGACCCAACATCTACTTTTACTATGGAATTGGAAAAGATACTTGTGGAGGGTTTAGAGATGGGTCTCATATCACACACAGAATTTAAATTTATGATGCCCTGTAATCCCCAAATACCGACTTTCTATTCAATCCCAAAGATCCTAAGGGATGTACCCCACTTAAGGGTAGACCCATAGTTTCAGGTGTAGGATCAATTACGCAAAATGTAGGGATCTACATAGATAGCATTTTACAGGACTTCGTAACTACACTGCCATCTTACATAAGAGACACTTCGGATCTCCTACGTAGTTTTGAGGGAAATTTTCGGTCAGTAAAGAAGTATACCTGGGCTCCATAGATGTTGAAAGCCTATATAGTAATATCCCACATGAAATTGGCATTCAGGCAGTTGAATATTTTTTGTCTACAAGAAGTGTTGAATTCCAGGCTCACAATGCCTTTGTCATTAGACTACTTGACTTTGTATTAAGACATAATTATTTTGTCTTTTGCAACAAGACCTTCCACCAGCTCAGGGGCACCGCAATGGGGAGCTCTTGCGCCCCCGCATATGCAAATTTGTTCCTGGGCTGGTGGGAGGCTACCCTAGTATCCCAACCGGGAGATGATCAATGGCCCCCCCCAGATATTATTTTGGGGGAGGTACATTGATGACATCATCATCCTCTGGGAAGGTACAAGATGTCATTTTGAGGAGTTTGTTGCACAGCTTAATAACAACAATATCGGTATGCGTTTCACATTTGAAATACAAGAGAGATGTTTACCTTTTCTAGATATTCTCATCATCAAGGATTCAAAGGGCAATATTCATACGGATATGTATAGGAAACCTACAGCAACCAATAGCTTGTTACACTGGAAAAGTTACCATCCATTACCCTGTAGGAGAGGAATACCTAAGGGCCAGTTTCTGAGAGTGAAGAGAAATTGCTCCAGAGATGAGGATTTTAGGAGACAATCAGGCATGTTGAGAGAGAGATTCCTCAATCGAGGATACCCCCCTAAAGTCCTGGAATCAGCCTTTGGGTATGCACAAAAACAAAATAGGACAACTCTCCTACAGGGTAAATCCCAGAAAGATGTTGACAACAATAAAGCACGTATAGTTGCAACCTTTGATGATAGAAATCTTGAAGTTATTAATATTCTGAAAAAATACTGGGGCATTTTGATGTTGGATCAGGACCTGGAAGGATATGTTCCTCCAACCCCCGCAATTACATATCGGAGAGGTAGAGCCATCCAAGATCGCCGGATCCCTAGTCATTATGCACCAATGGGATAACTGGGATCTAAGGGTGTGTATGCACGCGTGTAGTGATACGGTCTGTCAATAAAGCGGAGCCGCTCTTTATCAGGGCGATTACTCCACTGACGGATAGTACACGATATGCAATATCATCCAGGGATGTGGTGATAAATATAGGGGTGTTTTGATACTATTTTAGACAATCTAAGTAAAGGTTATGTTTTAACAGGGATTATTATTTGCAGTGAATTTTTGGTTTAAATCCTTTGTTCAAATAAAAATTTTGCAGTGTTTCCCAGGGCCCCAAAGCAACCCTTTCTTGTGACACAATTCCCCTGCCCCCTGTAGCCACACCTTTTTCTCCACCCTGCCCAGTACACCCAACTACCTAAACCTTTATGCCACAGCCCACCCCTTCCATTGTCATTTCCCAACCCACCCCCCCAACGCTCCCATCAGGATGCCCACATCCTTTTCCCTTTCGGGGTTTTAATCCCCCCCCTTCGGGGTTCCCAAACTTCTTTTTCCCCTGGATCAAGATGGTGGAACAAGTACTGTATGTCCAATTATGGATACAGATCCCGGGGGATATATGGCACCGGGGGCCCGGGCCAGCCTTACGGGGGAAAAACCCATGGAAACTGGGAGGGGGAAGATACAGGGGGAGCAGGCTCTAACAGCATGAGGTTTGAAAAAGGGAGGGGGAAAAAACAAGCAGCTGAGCTCCTACTACAACCAGAGCAAATATTGGGCTTGCTGCTGCAGGGCACCACCACGGGCCCACGCACAGCACACCCCGGAAAGAACCTGGAGGGATAGCCCCAGCTGCCCAGTGAGAGGGTTTCAGGAATTGACTACGGCAGACCCCTTCCCATCTCACAGGCCTCGCTAAAAGGGGGGAAGGGGTGAAAAAGGCCCAAAACATTTTATGTTACATACTCACCCAAAGTAAAATGCCCGGGTCTTAAAAAGTGAAATTACGGACCCTGAGAAACAAACCTTTCCCCTATTACAGGAAAAAAGCGCAGATAAGCAAAAACTACACAGCACTTACAAATATTTTTTCCTTTTTTAGGGGGTTTAAAGAAAGGGATTAAAAAGGGCCCTAAATTGGGGGCCCAAACCCCTCATCAAGCCGCCAGGGATGAATAAATTAAATTTGCGGGCCTCCGTTTAATGTTTGGAACATCTAAAACCCAATGGGGGGGGGACGACTTTCAGACCCGGGCATTGACACTAAACAGACTTCACTCCGGAAAAAGGGGGGAAAAGTGGAAAATACATGCAGGGGATAACGATTTCTCTGATTTGGGATTTTTTTTCCCTTTTGAAAAAGCCGCATGCTCGGATGCTGACCAGTGCCTTTGTGGTTTGGCCTGTTTAAAACCCATAAGGAAGCACTGAAGTTTGGTTTTGGGGCCCTATAAAAGGGACCCTCCCAAAGTAATACGGTGTTTCCCTAGTTACAAAAAGGCATCGAGGGGGCAATTGCCTGCGGGACATTTTGGGATCAAGGGTCTGCTCCGGGGATGGGGGCCGCCGAAATATGGGACTCGGGAGCCAAAACCCAAAGCCCACCGCTTACTTGCTTGCCCTGCAACAGAGCAAAAAAAAAAACCCCAAAACGGGCCCCCTGCAAAAAAAAGGGGATGAAAACACCACAAGCGAGATACCCCGGAACCCCGGGCCCGGGCTCCTAGGGGTTTTGTCCTATTCCTGAAGCCCAGAATCCATGGGAAACGGGGATAGGGGCACTCTTGTGCAAATTCTGGTTTTGAGGCGGGTGAAAACAACTCTTTTCCACCTTGATGAAGTTTCCCTGGAGCCCTTTCCCAAAAGCTGAAAAAGGGCCAAATTCCCCAGTGCTCCCACCGGGCCCATCCGGGCCCTACCAAAGACCTTCAATTTTCTGGATGGGAAAGGGGGAAGGAAAATGCCGGGAGTTTCAAAGCCCCGGGGCCCCGGGAGGCCGAAACAGACCAGTTTGGAGACTACTCGGCAAGGACTGGACCCAGCTGCAAGGGGGGGAATTTTCCAGTTTACAAGCTGTTTTTTTGGCAGCCCAATGCGGGTTTACAAAACAGGGGAAAAATCGTAGGGGGACACTCCCCCCTAAATCCTTCTGGCTCCAGTGACATTTTCCGCCATTTTTAAAACCCGCGGCTTCCTCATCACCCAGGGGCCTCACTTCGGGTTTTCCCTTTCCTCCTCCCCGAAAAACATCCCCCCTTTTGCCTGTTGTTTTCTTCACCCAAAAGCCCCCTTTTAACTTCCCCTTCCTAAAGGGGGGGAATGAGGATAAAAGAGGAATCGGAAGAATCCGGTGTAAAATAAGAAACCCATGTTTTGCCTTAAAGGGTCAGGGAAGATTGGAGACTTTCATTTAAAACCCGGGGAAAATTTTTTCTTTTTTTTGGAGGGATCCAGATTTGCAGACAGTGCCGGACATATCAAAAGGGGATATGCCGTGAGCACTTTAAAAACCGGGTTTTGGGAAAGCAAGGAGTCTGCCATTGCAAAAGTCCCCCCAAAAGAAAAAAGGGCAGCATAAAGGGTTTGGGCAGGGGGTAGAATACCCAAACCCACATTTTAACGGCCCTCAAAAACATAAACTTGGCCCTATTTGGAAAGCCCCAGGATTTTTTTCTCACGGCTCGGGAATCCATTTAAACCCCAGGACAAGCCTTTCAGATCCTGAGGGATGCACTGCTGCCCCCCGGGGCGGAAAGTGGCCATAACTAAAAAAAGGCACTTTGGGAAGCTGAATACAGAAGACGAAAACACTTTGGCGGGACCAAGCACCACAAAGGCCGCAGGGGGTTTAGGGGGGGGAAGCAAGTCACTTTTCAGAGGTGCAGGGGGAAAAATTTGCCCCCAAAAACCCCAAAGGGAAAGTTTGGCGGGCCCCAAGATGCAGGAACAAGCTCCACTGGAGGAAAAGAAAGCTGGAAAAAAAAAAGGGAGCCAAAAAAAACGAAGAAGAGGGGGCTATTATGGGGGTGGGGGAGGTGACCCTCTTGCCTTTGGGCACTATACCCACTTAGTGCAATGGGGACATGGAATGGGACTCTAAAAGCACGATCCCTTAAAGGCAAGAAAAAACAGTCATCGCCCTGGCCAACACCTCCCCCAATAGCTTGGTTAGATCAGGCACAACCCCTTTGGGGAAATAGTTAGCCTCTCTTCCCCTATAAAATCCTTTTGGGCAGTGGCCCCAAAGCTATTTGCTTTATCTCCCTCAGCAGTTTTTTAAAGCACAAAGTGATGTTTAATGACCTCTTATTGACTGCAGGGGTTAAAAAGTTTTACCCAATGCTTTCCAAAATTTTTCCATTCCAATCCAACGTTGCTGCTCATAAGTTTCCCAGCCGGGAGACGGGGGCCCTTCGTGAAGAATTTTTGTGTGAAAAAACCCTAGAGCCGGGGTTTGGGGGGCCGTCCCAAAACCCCTGCTGACCCCCCCACAAAACCTTTTAAAAGGGGGCCGAAAGCCCAACGGGACCACGTTTTCATACTCCCAAAAAATCGCCCCGGGCCCCCGGAGATGGGCAGATGCTGCTTTTACTAAAATGTTAATTTTAGTTTTTTCTTTAAAACCTTTTGGGTCAGAAACCCATCCAAAATTTTTGGGTGTGTGAAGGGAGGAGTACGGGGGGACCCTCTTGCTTTTAAACCTTGGGGGGGCTGGGGGTTTGGAAAAACGGGGAAAGACGGGGGGGTTAATAGATCACAAATTTGGCCTTTAAAGAGGAAAGAAAAAACCCAAAAAAACCCAACTACCCACTGGGATAAATTTGATAAAGACTGGAACCTGTCAAAATAGGAGGTACCAAAAAAAGGGCATGCCCCTAACACTAGCTTTTTGAAAAACCCCACAGACTGATGGAGGCAAAATTTTTCCCTGGGAGCCTATAAATTGAGTGAGGGGTCAAAAGATAGTGACAAAAATCAGAGTAAAGGGGGAGAAGGAAAGCCCCCCCAAAGGGCAGTTTTTAAACCCCCATGTTTTAAAATCGATGCTATGGGAGGTCCAAGGGGTATCCCTGAGGGAATTTTAAGGGGAAAAGGGCCCCAGGGGGGCCGCTGGTTTAAAAAATTTCCCCCCCTTTCAAAACCGATAATCACTGTCCACCCAAACGGGAGAAACCTCTGAATTTTTAATCCCAAAATAATACAGGACCGAATGGGAAGGTCACTGTGGCCTTTTAAACTAATAAATCTCCAGAAAATTTTAAAAGCGTAACTCGGGCATGATCCACCCCGGGAGCAGTTTTCCCCTTTCATGGTTTAAGGGTTGGCGGGAGTACTTGCCCAGATAGGTATTGCCATATTAAATTGTTTTTGCTAATACTTGCTCAAATTGCCCTTTTGTTTTCTCCCCTTTTTTTTGGGGAAAAAAAAATTTTGAAAGCTTTTGGGAACCAACTACCCCCATAAAGGTGAAAAAATTTTGCCAAATGGCCGGGCCCCTCTCTGTTTCCCGCGCACAAACCAAAAACCCTTCAGCGGGCCCAAAAACCGGGACACCTATAAAGACGGGGGACTTTAAGACAAAATTTTCCGTGAGAAAACCATTGCCTTTCGGGAAGTGCCCCCCGAAAGCCCATCTACTCCCCTCTGAAACCCGCAAACTTTCATCAAAAAATTTAGACCAAGAATGAAATTTTTGAGCTGGGCGTTATCAGGACTACGGGGCCGCCCCTTTCGGGGGCGAGGTACTTCCCGAAAAGCCCAAAAATTTAGGGGAAAGAGGAATGGGGAAAGGGGATAGGAAAAAAAAAAATTTTTGGAAAAAAGTCCAGGGGGACTGTTTTGGAGGGGGAAACCAAAGGTTATATATGTGTGACCCTTTTTTTCCCCTCTTTTTTAAATGTTTTAAATTATTTATATAACCTCACATTTTAAAATTATATTTTCATAAAAAGGCACATACTTATAAAATTACGGGCATTTTAAAAGTGTATGTATACCTTTTTTTATTAATGGTTTAAAAAACAAAATGGGCTGCCTGTATTATTTTTGTATAAACGTCGTGTAATCCAAGATGGCCCCTAGTCAAAGTTACCCCCTGTTTTCAGGAAATTCCTGAAGCTTTTTGGAGAGTGGTCCATAGAAAAGGGAAAACGTGCCAATAACCCTCACACCAGCTACTTTTTAGGGCCCTTTTTACCCAAAATCATTTGAAAAAGGGGTAAAAAAAAAACCACCCATTTTGTGAAAAAAAATTCGGGAAAGAAACTTTCTAGCAGAAAGGGCATTTTGTAAATGTTTTTCCCCAGGGGGCACCTTTTTTTTAATTTAAAAATAATTTTGGGAATCCCCAAAAAGGAGGGGATAGCCCCTTTGGGGCTACTTTCTTTTAAAACAGAAGTATAGGCTGCTGCCACAGAAAAATGCCCCCAAAAATTCAAAAAAGGAAACCCCTTTACCCCCTTTGGGAAAATTTTGAAGAACAAATGTCCCGGGATAGAAACAAAATTTTTTTTATAATAGACCTGGGAGTAATTTTCTTTCATTTCAAAAACAGCAAAGGGCCCAAAAAATTAAAAAATGACTTTCCCCGGGCCCCTGTTAAAAAAATTTTGGGGGGGAGAAAAAGCCAAATTAGAACCACTTTCTGTTACAAAGGGACCTTTTTTTATTGCTTAACCCCACCCCCTACAAAGACCCCAAAAAAAATTTTAAATTTTTTACTTCTCAGCCACTATTAAAAATTGTGAGGAAGAAATGCCACTTTTGAACCCCATTTTTTGTTTCCCAAAAGGGCCATAATTTTAGCTGTATCTCACAGCAACAAACCCCCAAAAAATTATAAATATGACTTCTCAGCCACTATAAAAAAATTTTGAGGGAAAAGGGAATGCCCTTAAAAAAAGTCACATTTTTGTTCCAAAGGGCCATGAATTTTTTGCTGGAAACCCACACAACATGAAACCCCCAAAACCAAATTGGGCAATTCAAAAATTTTAAAAAATAAATTTAGTAAATGGAATACGGTGTTGGGCATGAAACCTTGCCCCGTCTTTTACAGTCTCCCTCACAGGAAAACCAGCAAAAAGAACTTTTGGGGAAAAAAGAATAAAAAAATTTCAGTAAGAAAAAGGGCAATTTTTAAAAAAAATTTTTCAAGAGGACCATTTCGGGTTTTAAAAGGAATGTGAATTGACTTGGGGGAAAATAATCGTTTACCTTTTGGGAATTGGGGGCCCCCCCAAAAATTTATCAGAGATCCATGGGGCCCGATTCATCTTGATGAAAATCCCAAAAGATCCCCATTTCTGTGGAAAGCCGGGTGCGTTTGTCTTTTTAGCTCCCCCCAGCTGTGCTGAAGGGCCGCTCCCCAAAAATTTCGCTGGGGTTTCTGGGCGGGCAACACCTCTATGGCGTGACGAGCCCGCTCGGGCCATTCGTCCTTTTGGATACCCCCGAAATTTTTATTTGGGGGCCCGGGAAAACATGCAAAAACATCGGTGTTGAGACGCAAAGTCGTGCCCCAAAAAATCCCTTTAAACTGATTCTTGTGGGGGTTGGGGGTGTGCCCGCAATTTCATGCTTTTTGAAATTTGGGAAACCCAAAAATTGCCAAGGTTTACCCATTGGCTTCTTTCCCCCTTGGCCCGCCCGCTGCCCGGGTACGCCAAAATTTTTGGCCCCTCCTACTGCTTTTCCCCATCCTGATGTTTTCCACCGTTACATTTGGGGAAACGTGAAGCAAAACGCAACAGATGTCTCCCGTTTATCAAAACAGCAAGGTCCCCCATTTCCCGCATTTTAAATCTCTTATTTTTGGGGGGGTGGGAAAGGGAAAATGCGATTTTTGTTTTTGACCGGGGATCCAGAGGGTGGCCCCCCCAGTAAATGTTTTTTCTTTTGAAAGGCCTTAATGCGAAATCCCTTTGGAGGGAAAAGGAGCATCCAAAACACTCCCTTGAGAAAATGGAGGGGCCCTTTATTTTTCCCAAGCCTCTTTTGAGGGGCACTAGC
>JAODAL010048640.1:0-28829 GCA_025379985.1 Phyllomedusa bahiana | reverse complement strand
ATAACAATTTTAAAAACGCATATTGACCTGCCAAATTGTTTCGCCAGCTAATTTGCTTTTAAAGGCTTAGGGTACCGATCACATGTTCTGAGCTCACTTCCTTTTATATCATGTTAGGTAAAACACCCCTTCAGGTGCTCACCAATTAGCCATCAGAGAATCCACAAAAAGCCCACTCCCCTTCCGCGCACGCACACTCATAACATGTCCTGCTAAAGCTGCCACCTTGCTCTCTTTGAGCCAACAACCTTCATTTCAAATTTCGCCATCTCCATAACAGACTTGCGCCCCATCTTAAACCGTATTTGCCCTGCCAATGCACTGCCCCAAACAGACACCTCAGCCCTGATGTGATGGGCTTCCTTTCTCACTTCTCTCTTATTATTGCAACTGCGTGCCTCACCTAGAATTGAACTAAGCAGACTAGGTGTCACATTACAAGCACACTGCCATCTTTATAAATTTCCCCATAACCCCCTTCTCTTCAATATCTAATATGCATATTCATTGGGAATATAAAACTCCACTGTACAATAGACCACTGTCATATTATTTTCCCATAAAGCACTTCTCCTATATATGTAATATGCATATTCATTCCAATAGATACATATACACTTGAAGGCTACCACGGAGCAGTAGATATATGGCACAGGAAGCAGCGAGGGCTTCGCTAGGGGAATAATAATAATAATCTTTATTTATATAGCGTCAACATATTCCGCAGCACTTTACAATATAGAGGGAATAAGCACAGACAAACCAGACATTACATTATAAAAAAGCTATGACAAATGAGACACAGGTGTGAGGGCCCTGCTCGCAAGAGCTTACAATCTATTATGGTGTTTGGGTGAAACAAAAGGTGACAAGTGCTTGGTTTACAAATGGTCCGGCCATGTTACATAAATATGGGGTTAGTATACATAAAATGTGGATGAAACCTGCCATCCAACCATACATCATATACAGATAAGTGCCTGTGGGTGCCAAAGTGCAGGAAAGTGACGAATCTGTGAAGAATTGGGGGGGTTGACAATTAGGGATCTTGATAGGCTTGTCTAAGAAGAGGAGTTTTTCAGAGAGCACTTAAAACTGTGAGGGTTGTGAGTGTGCCTGATCACATGGTAACATGTTCCAAGAATTGGTGCAATACGTGAAAAATCTTGGAGACGGGCATGGGGGGTTCGGGATGAGTGAGGTGTGTAGTCTTTGATCAGTGCAGGAGGAAGGTAGGGTGGTAGACAGAGATAAGGGAGGAGATGTATGGGGGGTGCAGCACGTGGGGAGCCTTATGTGTGAGTTGATGAGTTTATGTTGTATTCTGTACTGAATAGGCAACCAGTGCAGGACTGACACAGGGTAGAGGCATCAGTATAGCAGCTGGAAGAAAAAACAAGCCTGGCTGCTGCATTCAGGACAGATTGCAGAGGGGAGAGTTTTACAGAGAGGAAGACCCCAAAAAGTAAAGGGAGTTACAGTAGTCAAGACAGAATGAATAAGAGCAAACAATGAGAGTTTGAGTTGTTTCCCCAGTGAGAAATGGACGGATTCTGGAGATGTTTCTTGAGGTGCAGGTGACAGGAGCGGGCAAGGGATTGGATATAGGGGGTGAAGGTCAGATCAGAGTCTAGTATAACCCCCAGACAGCGGGCCTGCTGCCTAGGAGTTATGGTGGTGCCACATACGGAAAGAGAAATAGCAGGGTGAGGTCGGTTAGTAGATGGTGGGATGACTAGAAGTTCAGTTTTAGTGAGGATTAGTTGGAGATAGAGAGAGGACATGATGTCAGAGACAGCGGACAGACAGTCACTGGTGTTCTGTAGCAGGGCAGGAGTGATGTCACGGGAGGAGGTGTATAATTGGGTGTCATCCGCATAGAGATGGTACTGGAAGCCAAATCTACTGATGGTTTGTCCAATGGGGGCTGTGTAGAGTGACAAGATGAGAGGACAAAGAACCGATCCCAGAGGAACCCCGACAGCAAGAGGAGAGGAGGAGTAGGAACCGGAAAATGAGACACTGAAGGAGCGGCCAGAGAGGTAGGAGAGAACCAAGACAGAGCGGTGTCCTGGATCCATGGTGCTGAGCATGCTGAGGAGGAAGGGGTGATCAACAGTGTCAAATGCTGCAGAGAGATCCAGAAGAAGCAGCAATGAGTAGTTACCCTGCGATTTTGCTGTCAGGAGGTCATTTGAAACTTTAGATAGAGCAGTTTCCGTGGAGTGTAGGGTGCGGAAACCTGATTGCAGAGGGTCTAGAAGAGAGTTAGCAGAGAGATAGCGGATCAGGCGAGAGTAGACCAAGCGTTCCATGAGTTTGGGGAAGGGGGAGAGTTGAGTATTATTATAACATTTTCCCTGATATTCTAAAAAAAAACCTAATGTAAAAAATTGGTAAAAATAAAACCCTTTCCCAAAATACAAAGGGGTGAAAAAAGTGGATAAATAAAAGAAAATCTTTTTTGTTTCTCTATGGAAACAAAACCTGGAGGCTCCCGGCAGGATTTGCCAAAGGACACACCTCTAATAATCCATTTGAGACCCTTAAAGATATTAATGTTACTCTGCATTACTCCCCCTGAAATGTTAACACTAATAAAAAAATTTTTTTTTTTCTGACCTCAAAATTTTAAAAAAAAAGACACACTATAAAAAATCATTGGGAACTAGAATATAAAAACAACTTTTATTAAAATCTAATAAAATATCACTACCCTATAACAACCCTCACCAATAAAACACATCCCTAACCAAGACAAAATGAAAGGTTAACGCCCCAAAAAGGGGGGCGCCCCTACCCGGAACCTTCCCCTAAACTGACAGTCCTAGTAGCCCCTATTCTAAATTTAGTAATGACAGAGCCACTAATCCTGGGACCAAAAACACAGAATAGGGAAACTCCTGCAATGCAGGTATGAGAGATATCAAAAACAAATCACCAAAAACTATCTTGAGCAGAGAATAGAGCTCCATTATTTAATATAAAAAAAGAGATATAGATCCCCAAACCCGGCTCCCAAATGATGAAATCCCCCAACCCAGGGCTCTTCATAACACAAGCATAGGGAAATAATCACATTTTATTGATTGCATGGACTAATTCAACACCTATAATAAAACTAGGGTATAGGAAATCACTATAAATATCTAGAAAGAGACATAATATACGTCTCTTACTACATGTTGCCAAATAACCCACCGACCTTTTCCCCATCCTTAATGGGGGTTCATAGGGTCAAAAAGAGAGTAACAAAAAGATCCCATGAAAGAACCACAAAGAAATCAAAACGACAATGAGACACTGAAGGAAGCGTCAGAGAGGTGGAGAGAACTAGAGGTGGGTGTTCTGGATACCGATGGTTGTGAGCATGCTGAGGAGGAGGTGGTGTCAACAGTGTCTCAAATGCTGCAGAGAGATCAGAAGAAGCAGCAAGAGTATTTACCTGCGATTTTGTGTCAGGAGGTCATTTGAAACTTTGAAAGAGCATTTTCCGTGGAGTGTAGGGTGCGGAAACCTGCATTGCAGGTCTAGAGAGGTTAGCAGAGAGATGCGGACAGGCGGAGTAGATCCAACGTTCTATAGTTTGGGAAGGGGAGATTCTGAGTATATATTTACATTTCTGGATATCTAAAAAAACTATGTAAATTGATAAAATAAATCCTTCCAAATCACAAGAGGTGAAAAAAGTGGATAAATAAAAGAAAATCTTTTTTGTTTCTCTATGGAAACAAAACCTGGAGGCTCCCGGCAGGATTTGCCAAAGGACACACCTTATAATCCTTGAGACCTTAAAGATATAATGTTACCTGCATCTCCTCCTGAATGTTAACACTAATATAAAACATTTTATTTACCTCTATTATAACATAAAAAGGACCACTATGAAATACTTAGCAACTAGGAATATATAAAAACTATTTTATTAGAATCATAATAAATACTGCATAACCCTATAACAACCTTCAAAACTAGAAACCCTGACCTAACAAGCATAATGTAAGGTTAACGCCCAATAAGGGCCCCTACCTGGAACCTGTCCCAACTGACAGTCCCTAGTAGACTATTCTAAATGTTAGTATGACGAGCCACTAATCAATAGACTCAAAACACAGAATAGGGTAACCTGTCATGCAGGTATGAAGATTCACGTGAATCAAATCACCATAAACTATGCTTGAGCAGAGAATGAGCTCCATTATTTAATTGATAAAAGGATTGATAACCATCTCAAGGCTACTATGATGAATGCCAAGCCGGGCTCTTTCATACACAAGCATTTAGGAATATATACACACGTTTCTTATTGATTGCAGACTAATCACCTATATGAACTATTGGTTAGGAAATCCTTAATATTAGAAAGGGCTTAATTATACAGTCTTCTACTACTTGTTGCCAAATAACCAGTACGACGCGTTTCCCCTATTAATGTGAGGGTTCATCAGGGTCAAAAAAATAGTAACAAAATATATCCCATGTAAAGATTTCACCAGAAATCTACGAATGACAAAGAAAAGATGTATAATACTCGCGTGTTGTTCTGATATCGCATTTTGCTTCAAAACGTAGTAAGGTCCCTCATGTCACCGATGTTGCTATAACTTCTTGTGAGTCACTAGCTTTTGTACCTTTGGGTATGTCCAGCCCTTGTATAGTTTTGGACTTTGTTGTTTTGTGGGTCCTCTATTATAACAATCCAAATGTGGTAGAGGTCATTGGTTGAGACACACCGACTTACCTACTCTGTCCAATGAGGAGAGAGACATTTTAAATGCCTTAATATCACAGGAAGAACTTGAGGCAGCCATAGCAGGATTGGGGAATCAGAAAGCTCCTGGACCCAGAGTTAGTTATTCAAGATCCTAAAAATGCAGATATCCCCTACATTGACAGAATTATTCAATTCCTACCTTTCTGGATGTAACATCTCTGACCAATTAAATATGGTCTATATTAAAGTGTTGCCGAAGCCTGGCTAAGACCAGCACTTAGCCTCTTCATATAGGCCTATTTTGCTAATAAATGTGGACTTAAAGGGGCTTTCTCACTGCAATGATTAGCTTTTAACATGTAGGGACAGGTAACTGAAGACTTTTTCTAAACACATTACTTTGTTGATTTTTCTTTGATCAGGAGATTAAGAAGATTTTATCTCCTCTTAGTGCACACAAGTTTCTCTGGTTACAACCATCTCTCTCCCCCACCTCTCCCCGCTCTCTTTTATCTCTCATTACAAGTTGCCATTAGTTATTCACTCCAAGTCTATCATGATGGGTTATCTCCTGCAGAGTCTTATCTCTAGTAATGGACTTTGAAAGCCTCTCATTTAGCTAAGTAAACACCTTTCAGAGCCCTGAATCCAGGTGTAAATATACTTTATGAATCTCTAACACTCATTGTCAGTGAAACAGGAATAACTAGCAGCAGCAGAGCTGATGTGTCAATCACTGTTAAACACCTGCCCACAGCCTGAACAGCATGTGTGATTCTAAAGCTGGCTGTGACTGTGAAATTGCATGGTGAGAAAACCCAGAAGTCACAGTATCACATATTCTACCAGTGGTTAAAAAAATAACCTTTATTATTTCAATTAAAATACAAAATACAACTAAACAACAGACGTATTTCACGCAAGTATAAGACAACTCTGTCCCCAATATATTCTACCAATACAAAGTACATACCTAAATCAATACACAGGCCAAAGGAGAATAAAATCTCAATTTACTTTGGTAGTCTCTTTCCTGGAGACATTTTAAATCCTCTCCTCTGTCATTCCAGTATCTAATGAAACTCGGGCCATGAGGGAAGGTGTAAATGTTATCATCAACTGTCCCTAATCAATCAATTTTGTGTCTCTATATCCAGGGAAACAGAATAATCACCCTGAAAGGGTCACCCCCATGTGGTTAGTAATAACCCTAGATGGCCCTGCAGTGAACCTAAGGCTATGTTCACATGACGTAATTGTGGCGCATACAGTATGGCCGCAATTACGCCGGGTGATTTGGGAGTCGCACTGATCAGCACGTCCTTCCGCGAGGGGGGGGGAGGGGGCGGCCCCATTGACATGTATTACTCGCGGCGCATATTCATCGCAAGTAATTGACATGTCACTTATCTCCCCGCGCCTACAATACGAACGTATTGTATGAGTGGGAGAGGAGGAGTAATCCATAGTTCTCTAGGAGAACTATGGATTACCGTAATTTCGGCGTGCATCTCGCCCGTATTAGAGCGCAAATACGACGCGAAATGCGCGCCGAAATTACCCTGTGTGAACATAGCCTAAGGGTAAGAGAGAGAGCCCAACAGTATCCCAATAGGTATGCAGTCGCATCATTACAAGCTCCCCCACTCCCGATGCGTTTCCCCTGCCCCAGCTCACAAAGAGGGCGTTTATTAAGGAAGACCGCAACCATGAGAGGTAGTGATAGTGTTAAGGATAGCAACAAAAAATAAAAAAATATTTATCAAGGATTTGTGATTCCAAAAATTCATTGCACACAAGAAACAAACCCCTATTCTAAAATATCCCTTTTATTAGATACATTAAAACTTATAAATTGGGATATAAAAAAGTTGCAAAAACTATCGCAACTTTCATCAGCACCGACGCGTTTCCCCCTCTATAGTGGATGAGGATTCATCAGGGGGTCCAGCAATGATGCTCCAAAAAATAACAGATAATGTCCATGCACGATAGATGCCCTGATGTATGCATCATTGCTGGACCCCCTGATGAACCCTCATCCACTATAGAGGGGGCTGATGAAAGGGATGTCTCAATAAGAAGGTCGTATGTATATTTCTTTACCCTATATACCCATTATAATTGTGTGCATTTTTGCTGTCTATTTACCCTGTATATAAGTTCTCTGCTGCTGTCTTGATGGGTTACCTGGAATCTGAGTTCTATAATACCTTTATTTTTGACCTATTATGGTCGTGACAGGGGCATATTAGATGGTTTCTAGGGTAAGTCATCGGATGTTGGGCCGTCCCTTTCGGGACGTAAACCTGACTTGTTACAGGGTTTAGTAGGGTACAGGTTAGGGATAGTATATTGCTACGATATTTATTGCCATTTTTCTATATCCCAATTTATAAGTTTTAATGTATCTAATAAAAGGGATGTTTTAGAATAGGGGTTTGTTTCTTCTGTGCAGTGTAGTGTTAAAGACAATAAATAGGGGCTAACTAAGGGGTGCCAGAAATTCACAATCTAAAGTGCCCAAATGTCTGCCGATCCGCACCGCTGCTAGAATGAGTCAGTGTTGTCCAAGCCCTGTTAAAGCTTGTGGCAAAAATTATGTCAGACAGGTCGGCATCTTCGACATTCATCATCATTATTAAAAATTCTGTACCATTTTTGTTTTAGCTGCTCCCTTAGTGATCCATAGTGTACAGCTTGTCTTCAGGGGATACGACCAGTGATGAGAGCTCCTCAGTCCTGGCCGCACATGCTCAGACATCACCTCTCCTCTCAGGCAGCTACTGTCAGTCTCTTCCTTGCTTAGTAATCACACACACTCACTGCTGAGCGAGTGTTCGGTGCTGTCATTCTACTCCTGTTCTCTGTACTCCTTAGTAATTAGTCAAACAGTGCAAATAAATAAAAAGAAACCTCAATCATGTCCACTTAGAGAAAAAAATCCACATGTTTGATTCCTGCAGGAATTTGAACTTAGGACCTCTATGCTGAAAAGCAGAAGTGCTAACCAATCAGCTACATTCTTTACATAAACAGACCCTGTTTGACTAGAGTGAGCACAGTATGGGGAAAGGCATAGTGATGCCAAGCCTGCTGGGTCACATGTTATTTATTTCAAACAAATCATACACTCCCCCTTTTGAGCAAACTGAAGCAGGACAAACCAGGCATAAAATGCCTTCGTGGTAAAACTCCTTTAAGGTAGTAAATGAGGCGGTGCATATCTGTCTGACAAGGAAGTTATCCTGTACTCATCTAAATGCTTCAGATTGGCAATTTGTATCCTGATTACTCTTACATTGCCTTGTCATGCTACCTTTATTGTTTCTGTATTACTATGTGTAAAATACCAATAAAAATTATTTTTTGCAGAAAAAATAATAGATTCCCTTAAAATAATAACCTTTATTAGATATACATTAAAAACCCAAGATAACAGATATCTTTATTCTCTCCTTTAATATCATTTTTATGTATATAACCAGTTACCATCTGTCTTAGAACTGTAATTATATTATCTAACATCTCCATATGAAAGTCTGTAGTCCTTGAGGCTACAATGGCTTTGATAATTGATTATTGAAGCCTTTTATCACTGTATAAATATACTGGTATGCACCTTAGCCTATTTATATCTTTTGCACACTATTCAACTATGTGGTGTGTTTTTTGACGTACTTGGCGCGGTCTATTGTTTTTACTGCGCCTTATAGGTGCTTATTATCTTGGGCGCGGTGAGCGCGTGGCGCTTTTAGCGTCGAGGAGTCTCTATCGCGCATGTCCGGGGTTTCGTTTTCTTCTGCCATTTTTGGCGCGGTGAACACATGGTGTTCGCCGTCTACGAATCCCGTTTGCGCATGCGTGGGCTCGTTGTCATCCATGTATTCTTGTAATAGGTAAGCTAAACACCTGCATGATTCCTATTGGTTATAGCATATGGTTGGGAGGAGTTTGAGTATATATAAAGAGCATACTTAGTCACTTTCTTTATGGCCTCATCATGCCATCAATGGACTATTGAGCTGTCTTCTTCTATCATCCCCTGATGAACCGACACTGGGGAAACGCGTCGGGATTGCTATACTATTTGGTCTGTATACATATGGAACCGTATAGAGATATATATATACATTGTTTAAGATCATCTGTATGGGACCGTGAACATATACACTCACCGGCCACTTTATTAGGTACACCATGCTAGTAACGGGTTGGACCCCCTTTTGCCTTCAGAACTGCCTCAATTCTTCGTGGCATAGATTCCACAAGGTGTTGCAACGATGCTCAATTGGTACCAAGGGGCCCAAAGAGTGCCAAGAAAATATTCCCCACACCATGACACCACCACCACCAGCCTGAACCGTTGATACAAGGCAGGATGGATCCATGCTTTCATGTTGTTGACGCCAAATTCTGACCCTACCATCCGAATGTCGCAGCAGAAATCGAGACTCATCAGACCAGGCAACGTTTTTCCAATCTTCTACTGTCCAATTTCGATGAGCTTGGGCAAATTGGAGCCTCAGTTTCCTGTTCTTAGCTGAAAGGAGTGGCACCCGTGTGGTCTTCTGCTGCTGTAGCCCATCTGCCTCAAAGTTCGCCGTACTGTGCGTTCAGAGATGCTCTTCTGCCTACCTTGGTTGTAATGGGTGGCTATTTGAGTCACTGTTGCCTTTCTATCAGCTCGAACCAGTCTGCCCATTCTCCTTTGACCTCTGGCATCAACAAGGCAAATCCGCCCACAGGACTGCCGCTCACTGGATGTTTTTTCTTTTCGGACCATTCTCTGTAAACCCTAGAGATGGTTGTGCGTGAAAATCCCAGGAGATCAGCAGTTTCTGAAATACTCAGACCAGCCCTTCTGGCACCAAAACCATGTCATGTTCAAAGGCACTCAAATCACCTTTCTTCCCCATACTGATGCTCGGTTTGAACTGCAGGAGATTGTCTTGACCATGTCTACATGCCTAAATGCACTGAGTTGCCGCCATGTGATTGGCTGATTAGAAATTAAGTGTTAACGAGCAGTTGGACAGGTGTACCTAATAAAGTGGCCGGTGAGTGTATATATTTTTTAGGGTGAGCCGTTGATAGGTGGGGTCGTCCTTTTCGGGACGGGTGCTCTGCTTTGATAGGGTTTGGACTTAGTATTGTATTATTATTATTTATCTGGTCCATATTCTCTTAGAATTTTTTATCTCCCATTCCTGGAAGTAATTCTCAGATTTGTGAGCACATCATATAAGACCTGCAGAATCGTGAGTCTTTCCTCTTAACAATATAGTTGTTTGTTTACTTATCCAACTACTTTGTATTTTCAATATATGCTCCCCTTACCAAATTTTGGCTATATATACCTTGGTAGTTATTTTTTACTAATTGTTAACTACTTTAGGTCTGTGTTTAAGTATACAGTAATTCTATAGTTGGCTTGTTTTGAGGCCATTGAGATATCTGTTATCTTGGGTTATTAATGTATATCTAATAAAGGTTATTATTTTAAGGGAATATTTTTTGTTTTTTCTGTGAGACGGTTTATGATTAGATATTCCCCTCATATCTATTTTCTGTGCGCAGAAAAAAAAAATAGAAAGAAAAAAACAACCTGCGTGTACAACAGAAAAGGAAAATGCTAACCAGCTAACCTAGACTCCTACATACCAAATCTGTCTAGTTGTTCCGGGATCAGTTCTTCAGCGCCATTTCTGTATTTACTGCTTTACTAGATAACCTGTATTCTGATGAGGGAATCAGGAGCAACAATGTAAAGGATCAGATCACTGCAGTTTCTTATCTCTCTATATCGTCCCAAATCTGGGATATCTTTTAGCCTTGCCTGCCCCCAAACCTCCTGATAACACCCATTTTGTCTAGACACCACCAATTTTGAGCCTCAGTTTTTAGGAGAGTCCCCGGAAAAAAATGGGATAGTTGGCAAATATGACCTATAGGAGGTGTAGGATCTGTATAGGAGAAACTTTCTTAAAATACTTTCTCCTTTTAATCATTAACGATACAAAAAACAGACAACAGTCTTTGAAGACATAGGAAAAGGTGCAATACTTATCGCGCTTAGGCGTAGTCCATATTCTCAATGGTATTAGATATGAGGATAGCTGGAGGGCAAGATTAAAAAAACAATCAATAAATACTGGGCTCTTATGAGACATGATCCACAGTATGGCAGTCTATTCAGGGAACAACCATTGTTCATATATCGAAAAGGACACACATTAGGACAGAGCCTCATAAGCTCTGACATTAAGAAAATCAATCAAAATAAACAGATGCAACTACGCCCTGAAAAAAATGGAACGTATCCCTGTCTAAACTGCCAAAACTGTAACAGCATTATTAAAGGCTCAGAAATTAATCATCCAACACAAGGTACCCTTATCAAAATACGAGGATACCACACTTGTCAGAGTAGCGCGGTAATATATCTCTTGAAATGCCCCTTTGGGAAACCGTACTTTGTGCAAACTAGCATGCAATTGAGAATACGGCTCAATGAGCACAGATCGGATATCCGGCTTTACAAACAGAAAAAGGATAAGTCAGAAAATGATAAGTGTGACTTGCGATGCAACGAGAAAAGAAATTTGATGAAAATACCGTAGCCACGCCATTTCTCGAGGAAACATCATAATGTATCAGAGCTTAAATGGTGCTTACAGAAAGAGTTAAAAGTCAGTCTTTTTACAAACCTTAGTGAACATCTAATTAAGAGGGAAAGCTTCTGGATAGTAAGCTTGGACGCTCTCAGCCCAAAGGGTTAAACAAAAGTTAGATTTGAAAGTGTTTTTATAATTGTACTTTCTGTGATTTGGAAAGGATATAAGTAGCATACTTTACTTACTGCGCATGCTTGATAAAAGAAGTTCATTCTTCGAAACGTCGAAACGGGTGTGGGGGACGGCTCTTGCCCTCAGCTATCCTCATATCTAATACCATTGGAATAGGGACTACGCCTAAGGCGATAAGTATTGCACCTTTTCCTATGTCTTCAAAGACTGTTGTCTGTTTTTTGTATCGTTAACGATTAAAAGGAGACAATATTTTAAGAAAGTTTGGTCAATTTGCCGTAGATGTTTAACATGTGAGCTATGGAAGACTCGCATTTCGACTGAACAAAAAAAAAAAAAAAAGGTGCATACTATTGCTTATAAATAATAGGTTATTTGTGTTTTGAGAATCTACTATATCACCATAGGATGTTGTGGATACAGGTGTCCTGGAAGCTGCATACATTTTGTATTTCAGTTATTTTTTTTATTTTTTTTAGGTGGAAGTCACTATCTGATGATGGACGAGATCTCCCATATACTGCATAACAATGGCCATGACGTGAGAATGTTCCGACAATTTGGAGATGGCATGCTCCCAGGTCAGATGCCTGTGTCTGTCTTCCAAGCTTTTACAACACCAAACTGGGAGATTTTAAGCCCTCCCACCCTCGGGAAAATCTTAGACCCAACCCCGGAGCATTCCTGAAACACCCCATAAACATATAGGGTATATAGGGTTTACATAAACCCAGCCTCTTTTTGTCACAGATATCTCCCTGAATAACCAGATATCTATTTCATCTATCTATCTACCCCATATCTGTCTATCTATCTACCCCATATCTATCTATCTACTGTATATACTCGAGTATAAGCCGACCCGAGTATAAGCCGAGGCACCTACTTTTGCCACAAAAAAACGGGACAGCTTATTGACTTGAGTATAAGCCTAGGGTGAAAAATGCGGCGGCTACTGGTAAATTTCAAAAATAAAAAATGAATACCAATAAAATTACATAGCAAGTTTAATGTCCCCCATAGACCAATATAGGCAGGTATATGTCCCCATAGGCAGGTTATAGGCAGGTATATGTCCCCCTAGGCTGGTTATAGGCAGGGTATATGTCCCCCTAGGCTGGTTATAGGCAGGTAATAGGCAGGGATTTAAAAAACAAAACAAAATCCACTTACCTGGCTCCCCGCTGCTCCGTCTCCCGGGCGCCCCGCTCCGTCTTGGGGCACAGGAAGGGTGATGTCATCAGGCCGCGCACGCAGCGTGATGACACACACTGAAGGAAACTCCGGACAGCCGCGAGTCTGCTCCCGCCCGGAGTCCACTGCGGAGCAGGGAGCGCTCGCTCTCTGCTCCGCAGTGGTATCTCTTCACCTGTGTGCGCTCCGGAGGAGTCGCATACAGGGGAAAGATAGCTGACAGCGCATGGGCCACCGCAGTGCCCGGACGCTGTCGGCTGTACTCGGGATTCTGCTATATGCGCTCCCTAAGGAGTCGCTTTTTAGCAGAAGTGTCCCTGCCCGGGGCACGGGCCATCGCACAAACCCGAGCGCCGACAGTGACTCGAGTATAATCCGAGGGGGGATTTTTCAGCACATTTTTTGTGCTGAAAAACTCGGCTTATACACGAATATATACGGTATCTATCTATCTACTATTATTCTATCTATCTATCTTTTATCCCATCTATCTATCTGTCTGTCTGTCTGTCTATTTATCTTTTCATGGGACAACACCAAAGATATGAATCTTTTATACAATGTAAAGTAGTCAGTGCTTGTATAAGGCAAATCCCGACCGATTTTTGGCACATAGGGGGACGGTTTTTGTCCACAGTTTGCAAATTCAAGCCCTTTGCACCCACATGTTCATGTTCCGCCCGAAAACCGTGCAGAAGAATGAACATGTTCTATGTTTTTAGGAACGCCGGCGGGGTAAAAAACTGGTGGAAAATCCGTGCAGTGGAGACTGCATGGATTTTCTATTTAAATTAATGTAAAAGGTTGACGGTCGGTTTACAGACGGCTTTCAAATCAAAAAAACGTCTGTAAATCTGACTGAAAACCTCTGCCGTGGGGACAAGCCCTCACGGTGTAAATTTGGTGTGCCCTCAAAATACTTCAACACACAGCCATCAATGTCTAAAACACTGGCAACAAAAGTGAGTACACCCCTAAATGACAACAAAAGTGAGTACACCCCTCAGTGACAACAAAAGCGAGTACACCCCTCAGTGACAACAAAAGTGAGTACACCCCTAAGTGACAACAAAAGTGAGTACACCCCTAAGTGATAATGGACACTGTCCATCTATCTATCTTTCTATCTATCTATCTTTCTATCTATCTATCTATCTATCTATCTATCTATCTATCTAACTATCTATCTAATATCTATCTATCTATCTAATATCTATCTATCCATCTCTTATATGTCTGTCTCTCTATCATCTATTTATTTTTATATCTATCCATCTCTTATATGTCTATCTATCTATCCAACTAATCAGCTCTGATCTGTGGGTAGGTTCTATTTGTTGCCTATACTTTATTGAAGATCACAATATGTTCACATTTTAGGTCGCCAGTTCCCCCAGAGCCCTTACCCCGTCTCCTCATTATCACTTGAAGAAGAATATATACAGAAATTTAGAGATCTCTTCAAGGAGAATCTGAAGGATTATTTCACCGGCCGGTGCGTGTGTAGTAAGAATTTGGCTATTATAATACTGTGATTTTTGCAACTGTCAGACATAAGGGTGATCTAAATTATTGTAAGTTACCATATACTCACTCAACTGCTTACCGACATTGGATGTGAATTTACATCAAAATGCAGGTACACAGTATGGAGTGGGATGACTTGCTGAGTCTGCTCCATGGGCAGCGGGTGGCAGCTGTTAATTACATCTGACACCCGCTGCTAACAGCAAGGATCAGAGCCGGCTCTGATTCCTGCTTTTTAACCCTTTACATGCCTTATCGCACTGTTCCTCAATCCAATTTGTGATGAGATCGCAAGATGCTGAGGGGTTGCCATTGTAGCCAGAAGCCTAATGAAGGCTTTCGTAGCTGCCATGCTGCTGCTGCTATTACTTCCTGCCTCAGGCAGGAAGTAATAGAAGCGCCATCTTGGTACATCCTTCTGCATTATCTATGTAATGCAGATGGGTAAACAAGCGATTGCGCCCCCCCCTAGTGGTCAAGAATCCTAGAGGGCTTACACATACATACATAAAAATAATTTAAAAAAAAGGTTTAAATGTAAGGAAAAAATGTAAAACTTCAAAACACACCTCTTTTGCCATTTTAAAAATAACAAGTGACACATAATAGGTATCTCCACATTCGTAGACGTTTGATCTATTAAAATGTAACATCCGTTATCTTGTGCTCTGAGCCCCATAGAAGAAATATCAAAATTGTATTTTTTTGGGTCATTTCACATCCCCCAAAAATTAATAAAAAGTGTAATTTTTCTCAAAATGGTACAATTAAAAACTACCTCAGCCCACAAAAAAACAAGCCCTCATTCAGGTCCATAGATGGAAAAATAAAAAATTATCAGTCGCAGAAAATGGCGCCGCAGAACAATGTAAAAAAGAGAGAATGTTTTTATTGTTTTTTTAAATTTCTAAAACATAATGAAAACCCCTTTGGATTTGGTATCACTGGAATCGTACCGACCTACATATAAAGAGAAAACATCATTGATACTGAAGAGATAAAGGGGTTGTCTCGCTACAAGGATTGCCTTTTATGTTAAAGATCTTGCAAAAAACAAGTCACTTTGCAATATGTGTCCATTAACAGTGTCCTACCTATTCCTAGATATCCCCTCTTGTATGGACTGCCTCAGCTCCTCAGGTCGCTATAGCTACAGACCTGTTCAACCTCTCATGATAGGCTGCCAATACTGGTTGCTATAGCTACAGACCTGTTTGATCCCTCATGATAGGCTGCCAATACTGGTTGCTATAGCTACAGACCTTTTTGATCTATCCTGATAGGCTGCCGGCACTGGTTGCTATAGCAACAGACCTGGCTTCTACTGTAGCCTAGTAGAAGCCAGTAAACACGCCCCTGAATTCAAAGTGAAACCAAGAAAACAGGACTGAGGTGAGATGAATCAATGCAGTGAGACAACCCCTTTATTGTCATAAAAACAAAACTCCAGCAAACATGATAAAGAATAGAAGATAAGACTCACTTATCTCCCGGACGCTCCCATTTAGTCCCGGTGGCCGTCCTGTTTACGTCCCCTGAAGCAGTGAATGTTCATCGTGCAGTCAATCGCAGGCCACAACATCACGTGCACGTGACCACTGTGCCCTGTGTTTGGCTGCATCTATCAGGTGAACGATGCCCGTTCTTTGCGTCTGCGGAGGGGAACAAGACGGCCACCGGGACGGAACGGGAGTGTCCAGGAGGTGAGTATGAGTCTTATATTCTATTCTTTATCATGCTCCGACCGACCAATAAGCTTACTTAACACCTGGAACACCCCTTTAACTCTATGAAAAATAAAACCCCTGCAAAAATGGCAAAATTGTTGTTTTTCATGATTCGTCCTGCATAGAATTTTTGGGGTTTCCCAGTACATTATGGGTGGCATGTATGAACGAGGCTGCACCAGATATCGGGCGTCTGTTCAGCCTGATAGCCAGCACAGCCCCGTTCGCTACATTTTCTACTGGCCGACACGCCAATATCAGGCGCATTATAGAGTGCCCGCGACACTTTGTAATGCGCCTGATTTCGGCGGCGTGCTGGAGGCGGGGCACATTAGAAACGTATTAAGCTATAGATTTATAGCTTCACTACGGCATTTCTAGGCGCATTACTGCTGGAACAGGTAGAGCACTTTCAAAGTGGTTTACCTGAGCCAGAAGTGTCGTCTTAGCGCTGGAATACGCCTGATTTATGACCCACTGTAGAGCGGGTTCATAAATCAGGCGCATTCTATGCCAGTATAATGCGCATGAAATTTGGTGTTTAACCCCTTAAGGACCCTGGACGTATGAGTACGTCCGATGGTCCATAAAGGGCTTTGCAGGGGGATCGCTCCGCGTCCCCCCCCCCCGCACAGCCGGCGGGTGTTAGCGGCTAATCGCCGCTAACACCCGTCCGTTACAGCGTGAACGCGCTGTTTAACCCTTCAAATGCCGCGGCAAAGATGGCCGCGGCGTCTGAATGAATGAAGATCGGTGCCGCGCACCGATCTTCAGGGCGATCGGCATCCTCGCAACATACCTGCAGCGATCCGACGCCCAGACATGGCAGCGGGGAGCCTTGTGAACACTCCCATCACTGCCATGTCCTGGTTTGCCCCACTTCCGTCCGCATTCAGGAAGTGGGGAAACCGCCATCTTGGTACAGTCTAAGGCATTGTCTATGCAATGCATTAGACTGTATTGATGATCGCGCCACCTAGTGGTCAAGCACCCTAGGTGGACTGAATGTTACAGTAAAAAAAATAACGTTTTGAAGTACAAAAAAAGTATTAAAAGTTCAAATCAACCCTCTTTCCCCATTTTACAAATAAAAACAATAAAATAATAAAAAAGTTACACATATTTGGTATCGCTGTGTCCGAAAAAGTCCGATCTATAAAAATATAACATCATATATCCCGTACACTGAACACCATAGAAGGAAAAAATTCCAAACGCCAAAATTGCGTTTTTTGGTCATTTTACGTCACTTAAAAAATGGAATAAAGTGATCAAAAAAGTTGCATGCATTCCAAACTGCTAGCAATAAAAAGTACACTTCAGCCCACAAAAAACGCCACCTCACTGATGTCTGTAGGTGTTAGTATAAAAAAGTTATTGGTCGCACAAAAAGGCGCCGCGGCGCAAATTTCAAAAATAGAAAAAGTTTGGAATTTATTTACGGTACCAAAACATAACGGAAACCCTACATGTTTGGTATTGCCGGATTCGTATCAACCTGTAGAATACAGATAACACATTATATTTACTGAAGATTGAACGCCGTAAAAGCAAAACCCCCGCAAACATGGCGAAAATAATTTTTTTTTCACAATTTGTCCCACTTGGAATTTTTTTGCAGTTTCCCAGTATATTCTATAGTACAGTGAATAACACCATTAGAAGGTACATCTTATCCAGCAAAATAAAAACCCTCATATGTCTATGTAGATGGAAAAATAAAAAAGTTATGGCTCTGGGAAGGCGAGGAGGAAAAAACTAACGTGTCAACAACAAAAAACGCAAGGTCCTTAACTCCTTAACGACCGCCCGCCGACTTTAGACGTCGCTGCAGACAATGGGCACTGCGAGCACCGGGCAGCGGCGGAAACCTCCGCAACCCGGTGCTTTAACCCTTAGATTGCGGCGTTGCGTTACCGCAGCGCAATCAAAGGGCTCCCCTGCTCTGTCGGGTGATCGGATCACCCGGTGACCCGACAGAGCCCGGGGAACGGCTGCACAGTCAGCCCTGGGGACCTAGCGTGGCCCCGAGCTATCTGTGTATGAAGCTAGTGACTAGGATGCACGTTGTGCTGTCCTAATCACTGCCTGTGTCAGACTGACACCGATTAGAATGTATTAGCATATATGAATATGCTAATACATTAGTAAGTGTAAAAAAAAAATGTAAAAACAGTTCTCTCTTCATGGGAGTAAAAAAAAAGTAAAAAAAAAAACCCATAAAAACTGTGAAAAAAAAGTGTAAAAAAATACTGTATATACTCGAGTATAAGCCAACCCGAGTATAAGCCGAGGCACCTACTTTTGCCACAAAAACCGGGAAAGCTTATTGACTCGAGTATAAGCCTAGGGTGGAAAACAGTGGCTACTGGTGAATTTTAAAAATAAAAACAGATACCAATAAAATTACATAGGCAGTTTAATGTCCCCCATAGGCAGTTTAATGTCCCCCATAGGCAGATATCGGCGGAAAATTTTCCCCCCCATAGGCATTTTATGGGAAAGCTATATTCCCCCTGGGCGGGCCCTATAGGGGTAATTGCCCCCTTAGGCAGGTTAAGGTCCTCATACAGGGAAATGGGCAGGTATAGGCCCGTTATAGGCGGGGAAAGGGGCGGGTAAAGGTCCCCCTAGGCAGGCTAAAGGCAGGTTATCCCCCCTACGGGAATAGGCGGGGGTATGGGCAGGTATAGGTCCCCTAGGCAGGGAAATAGGCAGGTATAGGCCCCCCCTAGCAGGTATAGGCAGGCTTTTGGGAAAGGAAAGGGGCACTATGGGTTTCCCCTAGCAGGTATAGGCGGGCCCATAGGCAGGTAGGGGGCGGGCAAAAGGGCGGGAATGGGCGGGTTTAAAAGGCCCAAGGCTAAGGGGCCCCCCCTTTACCCCCAAGGTATAGGCAGGCATAGGCAGGTATGGGCGGGCCAAAAGGGCGGGAAAAGGCGGGTAGGGGCAAAATGGGCGGGGTAGGGGGCCGGTATTGGGCAGGTTTGGCAGCTATAGATCCCCCTACAAAATGGGTTTTTAAAAGGCAGGTGTAGGTAGGAATTTTAAAAAAAAAAACCCCTTACCTGGCCCCCGCTTTTCCATCCCCTCGCTGCCCGGGCCCTCCCTCCGTTTCTCCTGTCTCCTGGGCCCCGGGGGGTGATGTAAAGCAGGCCGGGGCACGGCAGCGTGTTTACAACACGCTCCCCGTGCCGAAACCCCGGGACGGCCGGGGAGTCTGCGGCCCCCCCGGGAGCCCCACTGCGGAGCAGGGAAAGCGCTCATTCCTGCCCCCAGGGGTTATCCCTTCACCTGTTCGCTCCGAGGAGTCGCATATAGTGAAGGGACCGTTTACAGTCCCCGGGGGACCACCGGGCGCGGGACACTGTGCCCACTGGGCCCCTTCAGTTTATGCCTCCCGAGGAGCCGCAAAATAGCGAAGCGCCCCCTTCCCGGGCCACGGGCCAATCGCAGCCCCCCAAAACGCCGACAGGACTGGGAAAAAAGGCCCCGGGGGCCCGGGGTTTTTCAGCACTTTTTTTGTGCTGAAAAACTCGGCTTATACTCGAGTATATCCGTAAAAAAATAAAATAAAAATAAAAAATTTAAATTTAAAAAATAATTGTGCATAAATTACCGCAAAAAAAAACCCTTTCAAAATTTTTTAAAAATCCACAAACCTTAATAACCGTAAAAACAAGTTAAATTTTTTGGGAAAGGGAATGGTGAAAAAAAAAAAATTTAAAATTTTTTTTTTTTTTTAAATAAAAAAAAAATACTTAAATTTATTTAAAGTGAACTTAAATATTCCCCTCATAAAGAAACAACTTGCTTGAATAAAAGGAGGCCTCATACAACTACTCACTGAAAAAATAAAAAAGTTAAAAGGGGGTTAAAACCCAAAAGGGGAAAAAAAAATTTTTCGGGTTTAAATTAACATTTTTCAGGCGTTGGGCTTAAGGTTTAAACCCAAAATTTTTCATACTTTTGGGCCCAAAAAGGGGAATGGTCAGTGGCACCAATAAAAAGTACATCTGCTTTGGATATAATGGCATCCTTTATATGCCCTCTTTTTTGGGTCCGTCCACACAAAAGTTTTTCCCAACTGTTAAAACCCCCGAAACAGAAACACGTTTTAAGCAATTTTTTTATGTAGATTTTGGGGAAAGTTTTTTTTCCCCAGCAAAATTCAAAAAATTTCCAAATTTTCATTTTTTAGGGGGTTTTGGGATGGGGAAATCTGACATAGAAATTTTTTTGCACGGGGTTTTTTTACAAAAAAAAACGGCTAAAAAATTAACCTCTTACAAAACATTTTCCCGTAAGAAACATCATAGGGGCGGGTTTAAGGGGTTACAAAGCTGGCAGGTGTCAGCTGCTAATTGCAGCTAACAACCGCCGGTTACAGCATGGGATGGAGCCGACTCCATCCCACACTGTTTAACCCCTTAAAATATAACATAATTTATCTCGTACGCTGAACATCGTAGAAGAAAAAAAATTTCCCAAAACCTTTCACATCCCCAAAAAAAATTGGAATAAAAGTGATCAAAAAAAGCCCCCATGTTTTCCCAAAAACTGGACCAAAAAAAAAATTGCACTTCACCCCGCAAAAAATGCCGCGTCACTCAATTCCGTAGGTGTTAGTACAAAAAAGTTTTTGGGTCCCAAAAGGGAGGGTTTGCCGCGGAAAAAATTTGAAAAATAAAAAAATGTTTAGCTTTTTTTAAAGGGAAAACCAAAAAACCAAAACCCAACCAACCTGTAGAAATACAGAAAAAACACTAGATTTATTCTGAAGATTGAACACTGTAAGGGTATGTTTACACAGCTTGATTGAGGGGTTTAAAACGGAAAACGCCCCGAAATTTAACCCGGGGGGTTTTGGGGAGCCACGCTGGAACGCGCGTCCCCCCCACCGGCGGGGGGGCCGGCAGGCTTTTAAAATAAATGACATGCCCTTTAAATCCCCCCGTGCATACAATAAAAACGTTTTTTTTTTTAAAAATTTTTTTTCCCGTCTCCAAATAAATTTAAACAATATAAAATGACACCATTACAAAGTCCCTCTTGTCCGAAAAAATAAAAGCCTTTAAAGCCCCTTAAAATAGGTGGAAAAAAAAAAAATTATGGCCTGGGGAAGGGGGGAAACGGGGGAAAACATTTGGCCCAAAAGGAAAAAAAATTTGGCTGCAGCGGGAAGAGGTTAAACATGTTCTAAGTTTTTGTAAAAAAATGGCAGTTTTAAAATCCGACCTCAGAAAATGCAAACAACTGGGAAATTTTCAATTGAGATTTTGAAGTTTTTTCAAAATCCGAATCCGTGTGGATTTCTGACTGGAAATCATTGTCGTGTAACCGGACCTTTACATTTTTGTTGATAATTTCAATTATAAAAAAAAAGTACATCTTGTCCTGCAAAAAAGCAAGCCCTCGGGGGAAATAAAAAACATTAAAGGGCTTTTTGGAAGGTGGGGAGAAAAAAAAATGAGAACCAAAAAACTGAAAATAGCTGCGACCCGAGAGGGGGTTAAAAAAAATAAACAGGGGGAAAAACTTCCATATTTTTGTCAATGAAGGACTTTGTCTTCTTACGTAGCTGGCTGGACACTACCTCCCATACTCCTTTGTATCTCTCTGCAGACACCATCTACAGCACTTCTTGAGTTTTATGAATGAGCTCTCCTATCAGGGGTAATTTTCCCCCTCCCCCAAATCGACAAATTCAACTTTTTAAAAGGGAGGAACAGAAATGCCTACGATCATAGACGGCTTCAATCCCTGCTCTTTCCTGGCCTCGGAGAAGCTCGGACTTCCATACATTGCGGCCCTTTCCGGGAAAAGTTCATGAATCCCGGGCAGGGTTGGGTTTTCCATTTTTCTCCGTCCTATGTACCAATGTTCCGGGCTGATTTCACTGCCCCGCAGGGAACTTCTTTGGACGTGATGAAACCCCTTTAAAGTCCGTGGGTTTAAATTTGTAGTAGAGAAAAAAATCGATGCGTTATTTGAGAAGGTCATTGACGAGCACTTTCCCGTGGGCTCCAAACCGTCCCTAGCTGATCTGCATCTACGGGCAGAGTTTCGGATATAAAAAGTGACTTCTCCTTTTAGTTTCCAGGGACCCCCCTTTAAACCAAAACCCTTAAAATGCATTGGGGGTTTTAAAATTGGGGCCACTGCAAAGCCGGTAACTCAGGTGAGTCCAATGCCTATATTTCTTGATGCAGGTCAGAAGTTTTTCTGATACAGAACTCCCAAGGCCTCTGCATAGACATGGAGGTCAATAGAATCAGACATGGCTGTCTGCAGCCACCACATTCTGCATATTGTGTTACAAAGTCTGACAATGGAGAGGAAAGGGGGAATGTGTATGTCCCCTGTTTTAAAAAAGGGAATCATGTCTAGAACTAGATAAGAGGTACAAAGACTGAACAAAAATAACTAAGGGCATAGCGAAAAGACAATGAAAAAAGGGGATTGGTATGAACCCCGTATAAAAAAGGGGTTTAATTTTTAGGGAAAATATAAAGAGGGGACTATGGCTGGGACTGTAAAGGGGGATTGCATCGATGCTTTTATAATGGGTACATGCCTAGGACGTATAAAGCACCCCTATTCGACACGGGATAATGGGGATCAACCTAGGGCTGTAAAGAGGGGACTATTTTTCCGAACTGTAAAATGGGTATTATGCCCAGGGCCGTATAAGAGGGCACTAAAGTTCTGACACTGTAAACATGGGGATCATGCCCCCAGGACTGTATAAGAGGCACATGCCTACAATGAAAAAATGGGGATTTTTGCCTAACTGTAAATAGGCCCCCCCTAATTTTGACACCCGTATAATGGGTATCATGCCTAGGACTGTATAAGAGGCACTATGTCTGACACTGTAAAATGGGGGTCAACCTAGGATCATAAGAGGGATTTTGTCTGACACGTAAAAAAGGGATCAAGCCCCAGACTGTATAAGAGGCACTAAAGTCCCCGACCCCTTTTAAAATGGGTATCATGCCTAACTGTATAAGGGTTTCACAAAGTCTGACACTGTATAAAGGGTAACTTTCCTAGGACTTAAAAAAGAGGGACTAAGCCGACACGTATAATGGGGACATGCCCCAGGACTTTATAAGAGGCCAAATAAAAACTGAAAACCGTATAAAAGGGTACATGCCCCCAAAGGGCTCAATAAAGGGACTAGGGCTGACACTGATAAAAGGGGGGAACATGGGTTAGGACTCAATAAGAGGGACTAGTCTGACCCGCAAATTTGGGACCCGCCTTGAAATCAAAAAGGGCCCTTTTCCCGACACCGTAATAATGGGAAAAAAAGCCTGGACGTTCAAGAGGGACTATGTCTACCCTGAATTTAAAGGGGATCAAAAACCCAAAAAACGAAAAAAGAAAGGCCCCCCAAAGTCCTGACACGTATAATGGGGACAAGGGGTAGGGCCAAAAAAGAGGGACAAACTGAAAACGAAAAATGGGAAACCCCCTAGACCTTTAATAAGGTCACTATGTCTGACACTGTATAATGGGTATCATGCCTAGGACTGTATAAGAGGCACTATGTCTGACACTGTATAATGGGTATTATGTCAAAAGTGTTAAAAGGCAAATTTTCTTTGCACTTTAAAAGGGGGAATTTTAAAGTTTTAAAGGAAATATATGAGAGGCATTTTTGGCGGGACGTAAAGGGGCATTTTAAGGGGTGGCACTGTATATGTAGCATTGTGACTTACACTGTATAACGGTTATAATATCTAAGACGGATACTGACACTGGAAATGGGGCATTATATCTAATGCTATATATGGAGAACTGTGGCCAACACTGTATAAGGGGCATTAGATATGACAATATATAAGAGGTATTATGGTCAAAACTTTATAAGGGGTATTAAAAACTAAGATTTTAAGAACATATATCTTTAAAAATTTTAAAAAGGGGTTTTTTGTCCCCACACGAAAATGGGGCAATTTTTGGGCCCCCCGTAAAGGGGTATTGGGGGTTTTGACACTGTATACGAGGCATTGTGTCAAATACTGCATAAGTGGCATTGTGGATTACACAGTATAAGAGGCATTGTATCTGGGCACTGTAACTTTGGGAACGGGGTTTGGGGCAAAATGTAAAAACAGAAATATTGGGGGCCAATTCTGGTAAAAAGGGACGGGTATGAAACGAAAAAGAGTATTGTGTCTACGACTGTAAAAAAAAACCTATTTGTGGGCCCTGTAATTTGAGGGGATTTGCCCGACACTGTTAAAAAAGGGGAAGGTCGACACTGTGTAAGGCGTATAATACTGCAAAACAAGTTTGCCAAAATTTGAAAATGAAAAAGCAGGAGAATTCAGTGGGCGGCGCGCCCTAGCGCGCCGCGGCAAAAAATTTTCAAGGCCACGCCCATCATGTTGGGATGCCAAAGCCCCTTTTAAAAAAACCACAAACCCACTTCCCCCCTAAAAGGGATAACGGCTTTGGAGAAAGCCAGGTAATGCCCTTTTAGCCAGGGAGTAGCCCCCCAAAAAACCCGGTAGTGCCCCTTACAGGGCCCGGAAGATTTCCCCTTTTAGCCAAGTAGATCCCCCTCTGTACCAGGTAGGGCCCCCATTGTTTTGCCAGGTTTGGGGCCCCCATTGTTAGCCGGGGAGGTTTCCCCCCTTTTTTAGCAAGGGGAGGGGCCCCCCATTGTTAGCAAGGTAAAGGTTTCCCCCCATTGTTTAAACAAGGTAGGGGCCCCCCCTCTGTTTGCCATGTAAAATGCCCCCATCTGTTAAACCAGGTAATGCCCCCCCCTCTGTTTAGCCGGGAGTGCCCCCAAACGTTTACCATGGTAGTGCCCCCCTCTTTTTTGCCCCGGGAATTTCCCCCAACTGTTAGCCCGGTAGTGCCCCCCTCTGTTTTTGCCAAAGGGAAATGCCCCCATCGTTTCCAGGTAGTTTTCCCCCTCTGTTTAGCCAGGTAGTGCCCCCTCTGTTGCCAGGTAGTGCCCCCTCTGTTGCCCTTGGTTTGTGGCCCCCTCGTTAGCCAGGTAAATGCCCCCTTTTGTTAAACCAGGTATTTCCCCCCTCGTTTGCCGGTAGTGCCCCCATCTGGGTTTGCCAGGGAGGCCCCTCTGTTTTCCAGGTAGAAGTCCCCTCCCGTTGGCCCGGGAGATGTCCCCCCCCTGTTGCCAGGAAAATGGCCCCCGGGCTGTTGCCAGGTTTTGTTTTCCCCCCCCTGTTTTCCAGGTAGATGTCCCCTCTGTTTTCCCGGTAGTGCCCCCTCTGTTTCCAGGTAGGCCCCCCTTTTTTGCCCAGGTAGGCCCCCCCTAGTTGCCCCGGTTTGTTCCCCCTCTTTTTTGCCAGGTAGATTCCCCTCTGTTTTCCAGGGAATTTCCCCCCCCTTTTTCCCGGTGTGCCCCCCCCTGTTGCCCGGGAATTTCCCCCCTCTGTTTTCCAGGGAGGAAAGCCCCCCTCTGTTGCCAGGGTAACCCCCCTGTTCCAGGTAGTGCCCCCTCTGTTTCCCAGGGAAATGCCCCCCTCGGTTTCCCAAGGGGAGTGCCCCCCATTTTTGCCGGGAAGCCCCCCCAAAGCAAAACAAAATTTTAAATAAAAAAAAACCACTTACCTTAAACCCGGCTCCCCGCCCGCGTGGCCGGGTCCCGACCGGTCTCTTCAGCGGGCGGGGGAAATGAGACAGCCGCCGTCACTCCCCCCGCACCGCCCCTTCCCCTTCCCCCTCGCCGGTTTACCTGGATGTACGGCGCACACACCGGCGCCGTTTTCCCTACGGGGGAGGAGGGAGGGGGGAGCCCATCCCTTCCTGCCCCCCTCCCCTCCCGTGAGACCGGGGGGGTAACGGCCGCTGCGGCCGGGTTTCACCCGCCTTAAAGGAAACGGTCCCGCGGCGCAAGAGTAGCGCACCCCGCGCTATTTTTGCGCCGCGGTAATTTAAAGGCCCCCCCGGGCCCCCTCAAGGCGGGCGGGAAGGGGAAAGCCAATCCCCCGGGAGGGCGGGAGGGGGACCCCAAAAAGCGGCCCCCCCCCAAAAACGGGAAAATTGGCATGTATGTAAAGAAAATTGTATTTTACACTGTTTTAAGGTTATTGTCCCCACACTGTAAAAATGGGTATAGAGGGACAATACCCAATGGGTAATTTGAGGGCCCAAATTTCTGACATTGTAAACCCCCAAAAGAAAAAAGGGGGAAAGGGAGAAGGGGGAAAAGGGTATGGGCACTGGCAAGGAGCATGGGATCCTAAGTTTAAGACCATTGGCTACACCAGGGTGACGCGGGGCTATCCCCATATTGGATGCCGAAAGAGGGGTCACAATGGTGCAGACAAATAAAACCATCCCCCCAAGTTTTCCCTCTTTTTGAGGGAAACCCTCCCCCATTTTTTAAAACCCAAGTCCCCCCCTGTTCCTCTTGAATTTCCCCTCCCCCTCATAAGGGGCCAAAATTTTCCCAGCACAGGGCAAATACCCCTTTGGGTTTTTTTTTTGGGACCGGGTATTTGTTTTTTTTCGGGCCCTGCCCCACGGGTTCGGGGAAAGGGTTTTATTCCATGGGTTTTCGGAGAAAAGCCATCCCCCTTCACATAACTATTCATTTCCCGGGCCCGAAAAGGGGGGTCCCCGGGAAAAATGAACAAATTTTATGCTTTTTGGGGGGGCGGGGGGCGGTCCCCAAAAACCCCTGGGGGGGAAAACCCTTGGGATTAGGGACCACGGCACTGGGTTTTTTCCCTTAAGGGGCCGTGGTAAAAGTTTTTTCACCGGTTGCAGACGGTTTTTTAAAAACCAAAAACCCCCCTGAAAAACCCGGGGGAGTGGGGGCAAACCCTAAACAGGGGCCTTTTCCAGGGGGGTAAAATACCCGGGGTAAACAGACTTTGCAGTTTTCCCCCCCCCTGCTCTTTTGGGGGGCCCCCCGGGGCGCAGGGTGCCCACTGCATCCCCCCTACCCCGGTAATGGGGCTCCGGCCCTTTTACTTTCGGGGAAACGGGGGGGTGTGGGGCCCCCCCCGGGGATGGGTGCCCTCCGGGCCCCAGCGTTTCTAGGGAGGGGCTAACCCCCCAAGGGACAAACGGGGCCCCCGCTCGCTCCGCTTTTGCTACTTCCCCCGCCGGGCCCCTGTGGGTGACGTTTCCAAGTGGGCCGGGCCCGGGGCTGAGCACAGAGGGTTTTCAGAGAGGGGGGCATGCGGCCAACGGTTTGGAAGCGTGCAAACCAAGGAAGTAAACTAAAATTTTTTATTTTTAACCCGCCCCCTAAAAACCCGTCTATAACCCCCCCGACTGCCTGTATAAACCCCCAAGGGGCCCGTTTTGTTTAAACCCCCTAAGCCGCTTAAAACCAAATTTCCAAAATCTCCCCCCTTTTGGGGGGGGGGGCCCGCTTTTTTGGGGGTCCCCTCCCGCCCTCCCGGGGAGTTTGGCATTCCTCCCGCTGCCAGCAGGCGGCGGGGGTTCTTTAAATGGCCGCGCGACAGGAGTAGCGCTAGGTGGTGTTACTACCTGGGTTTTATAAGGCATCTACCTGCTTTCTTCCAAAGCCGTTATGCAGCATTGGTGGTGTGTGTGGCTTTTTAAGGGGCGTGGCATACCGACAAGATGGGCGCCGCCCACTAGAGTCTCCTGCTTTTTCATTTTCAAAAGTTGCCAACTATGCTGTATACCCCTAAGCCTGCCTGTATACCCCCTAAGCCTGCCTGTATACCCCTAAGCCTGCCTGTATACATCCTAAGCCTGCCTATATACACCCTAAGCCTTCCTATATACCCCCTAAGCCTTCCTATATACCCCCTAAGCCTGCCTATATACCCCATAGCCTGCCTTTATACCCCCTAGCCTGCCTTTATACCCCCCAGCCTGCCTTTTTACCACCCAGCCTACCTAGATAGCCCCCAGCCTGCCTATATAGACCCCCAGCCTGCCTATATACCCCAAGCCTGCCTGCATAGCCCCCCCGCCTGCCTTTATACACCCCCAGCCTGCCTTTATACCCCCCAGCCTGCCTATATAGCCCCCTAAAGGCTGCCTATATAGCTCTAAGTCTGCCTGTCTGAATAGCCCTATAGCTACCGTGAAGCCTGTCTGCCTATATAGCCACTATAGACCCCTAAAGCTTGCCTACATATATAGCCCCCGAAGCCTGCCTGTCTACTTATATGGGGTCCCTTTAGCTACCTAAACCCTACCTAATGGCCCCTATAGCCCACCAAAACCCCTGTTTTACCTGTATGGCTCCCTATAGCTACCTAAACCCTGCCTGCCTATATGGGCACTCTATTGGCTACCTAAACCTTCCCTCTTTGGGGCCCCATATATCCTATCTAAACCCTGCCTGCCTAAATGGACCCCAGATAGCCAGGGGGGCAAGTGCAGGAAAAGTCAAGATTCTAAGAAATTTGTTTTCTAAATCTGCAGGGACAAGTGGTCGGGAAAATGTCATCAAGATGGCGGACTGGACCAGATGCAGAACAAAAAAGAAAGTCAACGACTGGTCAGAGAAACGTCACCTGTGAGTCACAAGATGTACCTGCACTTTAACCACTTATATGCAGACTCGGACTGGGCCGCCGGGGGATCGGTGAATCCCCCGGTGGGCCCCCCCCCATTTGCTGTGGGCCCCGGAGGCAGTGCCGTTGCTCCCCGGGGCCTGTCCGCGCATCCGGTCCCTGAGCGCCCGGGCCCTGCGTCCCCGACTCCCGGGGCTGCGCGGTGTCAGAGGAGCACAGCGCTACTAGCGCTGCGCTCCGCTGATCTCCCTGGCAGGCTGGAGACGCTAGGCCTTCAGCCTGCCGGGCGCCGCCCCTACGCTGACGTAGGGGGCGCGGGGACGTCACATCACTGCGCCCCCCTATGCAGGGCGCCAGACGGGCC